>ML366774.1:0-11581 GCA_005239505.1 Nicotiana paniculata
ATGATACATTTAGATATAAGAGTGACTACACCTCCCTAAGCACTTTAATACATATACATTAGCGCTCAACCTCAAACTTATATTAAGCCAACTCCACTTTCACATCAATTTTAATACCCCGTACTTCTTTAAGCACTATTACATTAAGAGTCACTACATATATATTTTTCTTTCACAACAATACAACTATTTATTTTCTATTTTTTTTCTTCTTTTTTTTTCTTTTTTTTTTCAAGTGACTCTTACTTTTCAAAACAATGCACCTTTCTCCTTTTTTCAATTATTCCACTCTAAAACCAACCTACCACCCACACTTTAACTTTTCCATATTTTATCACATTTCCAGTGCTTATGAGAGGTGACAAGGCTCAAATATATGATCGATTCAATCAAAGGGGTATGGCGTGTAATGTGGTTGCCAAAGAAACAGGACTATAGGCTCAACGAGGTTAACTACGATACATAACAACTAGATGGGTAAAATATACATAGCTGGCTCAACAAACAAATGCCTATATCACTTCCAAGACTGAACAAAACTACTATTTTGCTTTGCACACACACGGGGCAAGTTCTAGACATCAAATGCAATGCACAGAATAACATACAAACCTCACACACACTTGGCACANAAGAATTCCTGATTTAAGGTATTTATCTTGGAATCAAAAAAATTGATCCTAAGCGTCACAACCAAAGTACTGACTATTCTCAAGGCATCACAAAGTTCCGAGATATTGGTACTATTAAGCCCTCAACTATGTGGTTACTACTCCTAAAAATAAAAAAATAAAAAAAACTACCTACACCCGGTTCAATTAAAAACCCTTGGAAAAAAACCGCGGTCCAAAGAAAAACCAAGGGGGAATTACTACACTACCTAAAACAAACAAAAAAAATCTTTTTGGTATTTTCTTTAGACTTACTTCCCTAAAGAGAACTGTCTAGGAGATCCATTATCGGGAAGAGTCCACATATCTCTACTAATAACTTTTTTTTTTGAAGAAAAGCTAAAAACCAAACAAAATAAAAACATTCATTACCAAATTTCAACAAGCAAAAATCTAACTTACAACAATTTCACAACAAGACATATATATACAACACCCCACACCTAATTCATGCAATGTCCTCAGTGCATCATGTATAGACAAAGCAAGAAAAAAAATAAGGTGCAAGAAACTCCCTGGTCAATAAGAGTCTTCATCATCGGACGCTCTCCATTCCTCTTCAAACTCATCTTCTCCATCATTTTCCTCATCCGAGAGCATTAGCTCCGCATCAGAATTTTCAGGTGTGTTTATATCATCATCATCTGGGAGCCTGTATCCTTCACCTGCTCCTATCATCTGCTGAGCGTGAGCATTGAGTAGGTATCTCTGATCCAACTCATCCCTTTCATTAACTGACACTAGACGACCTCCTATGCGCAACTGCAAATCCATCATCCCATAGAGATGGGCCATGCATTGCGCTCGGCATTAGTCAGTGGAGACTCTTCTTTCAGTCTTAAGCCAGTGATGTCAGTTTCTCGGGTGAGTTGTTGATCAATAGTGTGGTCAAAGTCGGACTCAACCACACCTTTTCATTTAGCAGGAACTGAGTCAGGAAATTCGGGAAAGGTATTCGATCAATTCTATTGTTGGAACGCACCAACCCCATTTGATAGCGAATCAGGTGGCCCACATTCACTTGCTGACCTGTCATGAAGAAGTAGAGCACACAAATCCTCTCTCGGTTGATTAAGGTGTCATGGGTGCACAGTAGTATCCGTGCATTAATCAGTTTCAGCCATACCTGTGTTTCAGCCTTCATCTTCTTCTTGGGAAACCTTTTATGGTGATTAGTGGTTCTATCCCTAATCCAAGCAGCCCTGGAATCAACCCCACAAAGTGTGTGCCTCACCTGTCTATAGTTAGGATGGCGGATAAATTGCTCTATAGGCTCCACCGGAACATTTGGTGCACCTAGAAAATCACATATGGCCTTGGCTGAAAAATCCACCAAGTGTCCACGAATTGGTACCAATTCTTACTTGTCCTTAGGGTCAAACCCTGCATAGAATTCTCGGACTAAGTTGAGGTTGATGTTTCCATGGTGTTTTAACACATATCCCAGACCCAAATCATGGATGCTCCTCGGGAATTAAGTTCTAAGACACCCCTCCTTAATGGCCCCTTCAGGGTGGACATGCTTGGGCTTGCAATGTGCATACCATTTCCTGGAGTGTGTTGGTATGCTTTGACACCATATTCCTGTTGACCAACGGGTTGCTGCCTCATAGCAGCCATATCAGCTACTGCTTCCTCACCAGTCATGATAGAAATAGCATCTCCCCCTTTTCTTTTTCTTTTGAGGTGGTGGGGGTTTTGATTTGGTTTTCGGTGGGGCCGAAGATGTGGCCTTTCCCTTGCCGGTGGCTCTTCTGGGTAGCATTGTTTGACCTGCACAAATTATCAGTAATGAGTGGGTGTCACAAAGTATATACTATCCGTTTTCTCACTTTGCCAAGGTTACTCAGACTTCACCTTGGCGAGTTTATGACAATTGACACACATTGCTACCTATTGGCTTCTCGTGAGCCACTTTTCACTTAAAATTTCATGGAATTCAAGATGCATGACGCTAGTGGTGTATTTCCCGGAGACTCGGGCTCCAAACGGGACATGTATTGCCATTGAGGCATTACATCGAGCACTTGGCTGGCACAATTTCCATGGGAGCTCTTATGGACTTGAGGGACTGCCTCATGTACCCAAATCTGTTTGGGGTTCCATAATACCACTCAGTTTCATAATTTCAGCCCATTCCTAAAGGGTTTCGGGAATTGGGGTTCATAACACCATACAACATGACCAAGAACTTCATAAACCCATAAAAATTCACCATGAAATCAAGGAGGCACCTTTCATATGTGCAAATTCGATTTAATAAAGGATAGGGCTAGAATCATACCTCAAAGATTGATGTGTGCTTGCCGGATGAAGTGCACCACGAAATTTAACTTGTGCAGATCTTGTGTGTGTTGTGGGTGTTGATGGGGTGTTGATGTAGTGAAGATGTGTGTGTCAATCTATGTGTTTTGATGTGAGTATGAGAGAAAATCCGTGTTGGGTGTGTGATTGGGAGTTGAAACTTGCTTGAGAGAGAGTTAGGAGATGTAAAAATAAGAAGAGGGGACTTACCTAGTGTTAGTTGTGCGTTTTAATAAAAAATCCCGGGCACCCTGGCATTAGCCAGGCGTTTTAGCCTTAGAGTCAGCTGCCCCCTGGCGTTAGCCAGGCGTTTTCCTCTTACCGCCAGATGCCCCATGGCGTTAGCCAGGCTTTTGGGGCTTAAGGCCTGGGTTCTCCTGGCTTTTGCTGGGCGTTTGGGGCATAAGGTCGGCTTAACCCCGGTTATGTCCCCACCTTCCGTCATGCTAAAACATTCCTCCTTTCACCTGAATGCACCTGCAAGCTCGTTAGTACCTATAATTACACGAAATACTTCTAGCTACACTAAGATTTACTACGCATTGGGTTGCCTCCTATGAAGCGCTTGATTTAACGTCGCGGCACGACGCAGCATAAACGCCATTTAAGGATCGTTTAGTGTTTTAGGTTCACCCAGATGCACAATAGCCAACACATTGGCTTCATTCATTCCCACATACCTTTTTAATCGTTGTCCATTGACCTTGAAGGTTTTATACTCATCCTCAGCAGTAATCCCCACAGCACCATAAGGAAATACGTTGACCACCTTAAACGGGCCAGACCATCAGGACTTGAGCTTACCCGGAAACAGTCTTAATCTTGAATTATACAACAATAACTTGTCTCCTGGTCTGAAATCTCGGTCCACAATGTTTTTATCATGTAATCTCTTCATTCGTTCCTTATACAACCTGGTGCTTTCAAATGCTTGGCCTCTAAACTCTTCTAACTCGTGTAATTCTGTGACTCGATTTTCTCCAGCAGTATCGAAATCCAGCTTCAACTTCTTCAATGCCCACCAGGCTCGATTTTCTAATTCCACGGGCAGGTGACAGGCCTTACCAACTACCAACTGGTATGGAGACATACCGATTGGTGTTTTAAATGCGGTTCTGTAGGCCCAGAGGGAATCATCAAGTTTCTTCGCGCAATCAGTTCTTGTGGCGTTAACTATTTTGGTTAGTGCACTCTTTATTTCACGGTTGGATACCTCAACCTGCCCGCTAGTTTGGGGGTGATATGGGGTTGCTACCTTGTGACATACATCATATTTAGCAAGCAACTTTTCGAAAACACAATTGCAGAAATGCGTGCCTCCATCACTTATAATGGCCCTTGGGGTCCCAAAGCGGGTGAATATATTCTTCTTTAAGAACCCCACCACCACTCGTGCATCATTGGTGGGGAATGCTGCAGCTTCTACCCATTTGGACATGTAATCTATAGCAACAAGTATATACTTATTGTTGTATGAGCTGACAAAAGGACCCATGAAATCTATCCCCCAAACATCGAACACTTCTACCTCTTGTATCAGATTCATTGGCATCTCATGACGACGGGATATGTTCCCCGTCCTTTGGCATTCATTGCAGCCCTTCACCCATTGATAGGCATCTCTAAACACAGAGGGCCAATAAAACCCGGCCTCCAACACTTTAGCTGCTTTTTGGACTCCTCCGAAATGTCCTCCATAAAGAGCTGCGTGACAAGCCTGCAAAATAGCAAATTGTTCTATCTCGGGGACGCACCTCCGGATCGTGTTATCTATGCATTTTAAACAAATAAGGTTCATCCCAATAGTAGTTACGGCTATCACGATAAAATCTTTTCTTTTGTACAGAGGAGAGCTCATAAGGGTCAATGTCAGCAACGTCTGCATACCATGGCACCTCTCCCACATTTGTGGCCAGCAGCTGCTCATCTGGAAAGGTTTCCAGAATATCCTCAGACTCAGGTGCCTTTTCAGCACCTTCAAGGCGTGATAAATGATCAGCGACTTGGTTCTCCATTTTCTTTCGGTCACGAATCTCCAAGTCAAACTCTTGCAAAGGCAGCACCCAACGAATCAGGCGTGGCTTAGACTCTCTTTTCTCGACCAAGTACCTAATGGCTGCGTGATCAGTGTACACGATCACTTTTGACCCGATCAGGTAGGACCTGAATTTGTCAAATGCAAATACTACAGCCAACATTTCTTTTTCTGTTACCGTGTAATTCAGCTGAGCTCCACTCAATGTCCTACTTGCGTAGTAAATTGGGTGCATTACCTTATCTTTTCGCTGGCCCAACACGGCTCCTACAGCATAGTCACTTGCGTCACACATGAGTTCGAACAGTTGCTCCCAGTCGGGGGCAACTATAGTTGGTGCAGTGACTAGCTGCTTCTTTAGCTCCTCAAAATCTACCCTGCAATCATCAGAAAACACAAATGGGTTATCTTTTTCTAGTAACTTACAGAGAGGGTTGGCAATTTTGGAGAAATCCTTGATGAATCGCCGGTAGAATCCGGCATGTCCCAGGAAGCTACGAATAGCTTTGACTGACGTGGGTGGAGGGAGTTTTTCAATCACTTATACCTTAGCTTTGTCCACTTGAATACCTTTACTTGAGACCAAATGTCCCAAGACGATTCCCTCTTGTACCATGAAGTGGCACTTCTCCCAATTCAGCACTAGGTTCGTCTCGATACACCTCTTTAGTACACGGTTTAAATTTGCTAGGCATTTATCAAACGAATTCCCACCACTGAGAAATCATCCATGAAGACCTCCATAATATCCTCCACCATGTCTGTGAAAATGGCCATCATGCACCGTTGGAATGTTGCAGGTGCATTGCAGAGGCCAAATGGCATCCTTCTGAAAGCAAATATCCCGTATGGGCATGTGAAGGAGGTCTTTTCCCTATCCTCCGGGGCAATAGAAATTTGGTTGTACCCCGAATACCCGTCAAGGAAACAGAAGTGAGACCTCCTTGCTAATCGGTCGAGCATCTGATCAATGAAGGGAAGTTGGAAGTAGTCTTTGCGGGTGGCAAGGTTCAGCTTTCTGTAATCCATGCATATTCTCCAACTCGTGACAGTTCTAGTGGATATCGACTCGTTTTTATCATTCCTTACTACTGTCATATCACCCTTCTTTGGTACACACTGTACTGGGCTAACCCAACTGCTGCCGGAGATGGGGAAAATGATTCTCGCATCTAACCACTTTATAACTTCATTCTTTACCACTTCCTTCATATTTGGGTTCAACCATTCTTTGATGTTCCATAGAAGGTTTGTGTCCCTCTTCCAGGAGAATTTTATGCATGCAATAAGCTGGGCTGATCCCTTTGATGTCTGCCATCGTCCAACCAATGGCAGTCTTGCATTCAGAAAGTACCTGTAACAACTGTTGTTCCTGCACATCTAGCAACCCAGATGAAATAATAACCGGTAATGCAGAGTTAGGTCCAAGAAATACATACCTGAGGTGCGCTGGTAAAGGCTTCAGCTCTAACTTGGGTGGTACTTCAACTGAGGGCTTGGCTGGTGGGATCTCTATCTTTTCCAAGTGTAATGGTTCAATTTCAAGAGCCCTCGACCATGTCCCTTTTCCTTCCAATGCTAATACCCATTCTGCTAGCTCCTCATCATTCATATCATCTAAGTTCATAAAACATGCAGCCAAAGGATCCCCAACAGTTAGGGTTGCATCATCTTCTTCTAGGATCACGTTCACGGCATCAATAAGAAAGCAGTTGGCGAACTCACTTGGTCGCCTCATAGACTTCTGCACGTTGAACGTGTTTTCTTCATCATTGAGCCTCATCTTAAGCTCACCAGTCTCACAATCGATGAGGGCTCTGCCTGTGGCCAAAAATGGCCTTCCCAAGATTATGGGAATTTCCTAATCTACTCGGCAGTCTAGGATCACAAAGTCAGCAGGGAACACAAATTTTCCCACTTGCACTAACACATCATCCAGAATACCCGACGATCTCTTTACCGTCCTATTAGCAAGTTGCAGCAGCATGGAGGTGGGCCTGGCTCTACCAATCCCCAGTCTTTTATATATGGCCAGCGGCATCAGATTAATGTTGGCTCCCAAGCCACATAGGGCTTTGGAAAAAGAGAAGTTGCCAATGGTACAAGGAATTGTAAAACTCCCTGGGTCATCCATTTTAGCAATAGGACGCGTCACCACCGCACTACAAGTCTGGGTAAGGGTGACAATAGCCAGATCTTGGAAGTCAAATTTTCTGGACATCAAGTCCTTCATCATTTTAGCATAGCCAGGCATTTCCTTCAATGCATCAATCAATGGGATATTTACCTGTATCTTCTTTAGCATGTCCAAGAATTTCTTATACTGCTCATCCTTCTGATATTTTGCTAGCCTTTGAGGGAATGGAGTTGGTGCTCTTTTCTTCTCTGTTATCTGTTCTTTTTCCTTTTCCACCACCACCTCAACTGCTGGCTTTGTGATTTCCTCAGTTCTTTCTCAGCTTCACCTTGCTTATTAGCTTCTCCTTCAGCTGGCTGCACTGTGCCCCTAGTCAATGGAGTCGAGTCATCAATTTCATTAGGCACCTGCACCAATGTGTTTGTCTGTCTACTTTCATGCCTCCTTTATTGTTCCAGGTCCAGGTCTATGACATTGCGGAGAGTCACTACCATTAACTATTTTGGGCCCTGGTCCCTTGGATTCACCTGAGTATCAGCAGGTAAAGTTCCGTGAGGACGATTGTTAACTGCATTTGAAATCTGCCCCAGCTGCATTTCGATATTTTTAATAGCTGAGTCATGGGCATCTACTCTTTCGCTGATCTTAGCATTTGACCCAATAACCTGTTGCATCATAGTTTCTAACCTGGAGAACCCATCTTCTTGCCTTCCCCCTTGTTGTTGCTGAGGAGGGTAGTGTGATTGTTGCTAATTCTGATGGGTATAACTGTGCGGCCTCTGATATGGTGTTGCATTACCTTGTGGTCTCATGACAACCATATTTCCACTATTCTGATGTTGGTGAGGCGGTCTATATGGTTGAACTTGCTGACCCCAGTTATGCCCCCCTTGTCTCTGACGTTCATAATTTGACACATAATTCATATTTTCTGGATAAGGAGGGTAATCACATTCTGCATTCCAGTGGTTACCAAGTGGTTAACTAATGCAAGATGTGCATAAGCCCCCATTGGTTGTGTCTACAATGTGTACTTGCTGGTTTTGTCCTGATTCCTCCACCTTCTTAGTTAGTATGCTCATCTGTGTTATCAAGGTGGCCACGTTCTCTGCAATAGTATTGGATGGATCAAATGGCACTGAGTGAACTACATGAGTAATGGATGCATTCCTGGTTGTCCATCCTGAATTCTGTGCCATTTTATCAAGTAGGATCTGACTTTTTCTCCACGTTTTGCTCAAGAATACTCCACCAGCTGAAGCATCAACATTTGCCTTAACAGTATCAGCCAGACCCATATAAAAACGCTGCCCCAACATCTGCTCTGGAATACCATGATGTGGACATATAACCAATATTCCCTTAAATCGTTCCCATGTCTCCTGTAATGTTTCAACTGGTTTCTGTCTGAAGCTCAAGATTTCATCAATTTGTTGAGCAGTCTTGTTGGGTGGATGAAACTTGTTCACGAACTGCTTAACTAACTCCTCCCATGTGGTAATGGAATTGATGGGGAGTGAGTTTAGCCAAGTCTGGGCAGCGCCAGTCACTGAGAATGGAAACAACAACAGTTTTATTGCTTCCTGAGTGACGTTTGGCTGCCTCCGTGTTTTGCAAATTGACAGGAAGTTCTTCAAATGTTGCTGGGGGTCTTCGATGTATGACCCTGAGAATAGCCCTTTGTTCTGCAANGTGGGTTGTGCCCAGTCATATAAAGGATCCTCTACCCCTATTTGAGTGACTGGGTCCACCACATCATCACCATTGTTGTTCCTGTTGTTTGGATCTTCCATGTCGGGTTCAAATTGTTCAATTGATGGTTTTTGTTTGCTTTTTCGGTTGGTCCGATTTAGGGCCTTGAAAACTTTCTCGGGTCTGATAAGGCTTCAACTACTTCACTAGTTCTCGATGAGTTTCTAGGCATGCACCTATACCACCAAGTTAGCAAACGTTAAACTTTCAATGTATATATGAAAATTTGAAGAAAATTGACTATATTTCAGAATTTTATATTTCTTCCAACTTCAATTGATAACACTGTTAATTCCCCGGCAACGGCGCCAAAATTTGATCACGCTCAACTATGTCTAATAAAAGACTAAGCGGGCGTTGTAAATATAATCCGGGGAATTATGCCCAGAGTCGATCCCACAGGGAATTTACGTATCAAGCAAGCCGTTAGAATACGCAACTTTTACTTATTTAATTTTCTCAAGAATTTTGAATATAAATTTGTGATGTTTTACTATTTCTACTGACAAAAGTAAAACTAATAATTAACTAACAATATGGTGTAAACAATTATAATAAAGGTCTAAAGTTATGATTTCCCCCTGGGGCAATCTCTGATCATATGATGAGGGTCACCACACTCAAATCAACCCCTCGGAGGACGTGGCGGCCGCTGCTGACTCTGAACTGGCCTGCTGGCCTGGCCAGTGATAGCACGTCGAGCAGGAGGCACCTAAGATACTGGTGGTGCATAATAAGACTCCTGAGGTCAGGAGGAGCTGGAATACCGCTGGCTGCTGGGAGAGCTGAATGAACAGGGCGACCCACAAAACCCCTACCATAGCGTGCTGCTGGTGCACGGGCTCCTGAAAAATGATCAGTCTCTCGAGACCTCTTGGCCTCTCTCTCCTCCCTGTCCCGGGCTAACATAGTCTCAATACTCCGGGCAATACTCATGGCCTGCTGGTAAGTAATATCGGTCTCCAGCTCTCTGGCCATGCTGGTCCGAATACTGGGTTGGAGTCCCTCAATAAAGCGCCGAACCCTCTCTCTGACAGTGACAACCAAAGCTGGTGCATGGCGAGCCAAATCGCTGAAACGGATTGCATACTCTGACACAGTCATGGCACCCTGGCGTAGCTGCTCAAACTCCGCATGCCAAGCATCCCTGACAAACTCAAGTAAGAACATCTCGGAAAACTGAGCCCAAGTAAGTGAAGCTGCCTCGTCCGGGCTACTAATCTCAAAAGCACGCCACCACTGATAAGCGGCTCCCCTCAGCTGGAAAGCAGTGAAATAAACCCCACTCGTCTCTACAATACCCATAGTGCGGAGAATGCGATGACACCCCTCAAGAAAACCCAGGGTGTCATCCGAAGCTAATCCGCTGAACTCAGGTTGGTGGTACTTCTTGTACCTCTCAAGTCGAAGCCGCTCTACCTCAAGAACAACTATCCTAGTCTCATGCTGAGCTGGATCTGCTGGGGGCATAGGAATATACTCTGGAACTTGCCCAATATGAACCCTCTTCTCAGGAGTACGGGCCGTGGGAGTCTGTGTACCTCCTCCGACATGGGATATAGCTTGAGCTATCGGGAGTAGACCCGCCTGAGACAGAGTACTGAAGGCACTCAAGAACTGGTCCAATGTCTCTTGGAGGTCTGGAGTAACAGAAGGGACCTCATGTGCCCCTCCAACTGTAGCTGTTGGGGGCTTCTCTGCCTCTACCCTAGCCGGTGCTCGGGCTACACCGCGTGCTCGTCCCCTGCCCTGGCCCCTGGCTCTAGTGGCTCTGACCGGGGGCTCGGGTGCCTGGTCATCAGTACGTCCGGAACAGGTACGAACCATCTGCAAGCAAAAGTAGAATAGAGTTTAAGAATTTGATGACAGCAACTAGCACGATAAGGAATTCCAAAGAATTTGACTGTTCTTAACAGTTACATAGCCTTCCGAAGATAGATACAGACATCTCCACACCGATCCGCGAGACTCTAAAAAACTGACTTATGACTTGTCACTCCTATGAACCTAGACGCTATGATACAAACTTGTCACGACCCAATTTACCCTCCGAAAGGTATCGTGACGACACCTAGTTTCTATGACTAGGTAAGCCTAAGATATGCGGAAATGACAGAATCAATAAAATAAGGACAGAAAAGAACTCAAGTAGATACGACGTAGCTGCTCAACATATACATTTTTACTTCTCAAAACCCGAAATGTCACCATAGTCACAAGCTCTGTACTAAATGTATCTATATACAATGAAACAACGGAAAAATATACAAGTCTTTTATGCCTATACTAGAGTAGAAGGGGACTCGTGGGATTATGCGGATGCGGCAGAATTACCTCGCGGTCTCCTGGCTGCTGATAGGATGACTCCTAGCCACGATATTGGGTGCTGGTACCTGGATCTGCACATGGGTAAAACATACGCAGGAAAAGGCATGAGTACTCCACATTCGGTACTCCGTAAGTGCCAAGCCTAACCCCAGTCAAGTAGTGATGAGGTCAGGTTGAGGCCCTATTGAGTTTGTAAAAAGAGTCAATATACAATTTAAAATAGTGAAAAATAGGTAAGCAATGATAAACAGGATTAATGAAAAATAGAAAGATTTAATAACAGAAAAAGAGCCCTCAGCTCAGCACAACATATATCTCAACAGTAAATGTGCAATGCAGTACACGGGGAAAGCT
>ML366774.1:11723-29981 GCA_005239505.1 Nicotiana paniculata
TCATGAACACTCTATCTACCATAAATCTCTCTCAAGTAATTATGATAATTTACTAGACGCACTCTCTCAAGTTACGCTAGCTAGATTGCATTACAGTTCACTTTAGATTGCACCCGAAGTATCGTTGTTTCTAATCCAACCTCTAAACCCTCGGTTATGACTTTCGTCTATACTCTGGGAGTGGTGTTGTTCAAACAACTACCTAAATATGCACTCTCTCTCAAGTATATACATAATAAATAGGAACAACTAATTGATGGCCATTCAATTAACTACAAAGAGAACATAGTTGAACAAATAGAGATTAACAACCAACCAAACTATATTAATATCACCATAAGTTTATCCCCCAATCGGTTCTACCAAAACCCTAGATTAAGAAAATTAGCTTCTCATGTTCATACTAATCAAATCTGAAAATTTTTGCATAAATAAATTACAGAGTAATGAAATAATGAGGTAAAAATCAGTGTTTCCGCTTTGCTGAGTAGTAATCCACAGGCTTTTCTTCATTCTAATGGCATATCTCTCAAAGTTATGTTCTTGGGTCTATTTATATGTTTGGGATAAACCCTAAACTTGTAGTAGACTTCTATTCCAACCGGGAAACACTTAAAAATCTTCAAAACTCGGATTTGACCGGATCAGGGGCCAGGCGTTACAGGCCAAACGCCTGGATAACGCCTGGCCAAGCCTGGCCTTTGGGCTCTGGCGCCTGGATAACGCCTGACCAGGCCTGGCGTTTGGGCTCTGGCGCCTGGATAACGCCTGGCCTCACCAGGCTTTATAGCCTAAACGCCCGGCTAAAGCCTGGTGTGGCCAGACTTTACAGCTCAAACGCCCGGGTATAGTCGGCTTCACTCATTTTTGACTTTTGAGCGTATTTTCAACGTTTATGCATCCATTCAACTCGGATTTTGCTTCCAATTCACCTACACATGAAATAAACCCCATTAGGCACATACGAAGTGTATTTTTACCATTAACTTACATCAAATGCAAGGCATATAACGTGTTAACCATGAATTCTAGCCACACATCAACAGTACAGGGGGAAAGCTCCCGGATCTCTATCTGTAGTCCCAATTTAAATATGCATTTTAGTACAGGGGGGAAGCTCCCGGATCTTGGTACGTAATCCCAATTTAAATATGAAATGCAGTACAGGGGGAAAGCTCCCGGATCTCGGTCCGTAGTCCCAATTTAAATATGCAAAACAGAAGTAAGTCAGTTATGGCTTAATTAAACAGCCCAGGGAAAACAACAGGCATGAATAGAGTAAAGCAACCTAAGCATGATGTGACTAGGAGCAAATAAGAGAAAATCAAGTCAGAACAGGTAGGCATGCTTACTCTGAAGCTATCTACTCAATTAAGATAGAAATAGTAATATATGTATGAAAATGAGCGATTTCATAGGAGTAAAATAGGATTTTAGCAACAATGACCCGTGTACGCACTCGTCACCTCACGTCCACGGCGTCCACGTAACAAAATTAGTATAAAAATTCCTAAGGGAAAGTCCCCAACACAGAATTAGGCAAGCCACTTACCTTGACTGCGCTAATCAACTCAATCCCACGCTCTTGCCACGAGTATCTGACTCCGGGTGGCCCAAATCTATTCAAATCGATTGCACGGTGTAAATATCACTTCAAGGGAACAAAATAGCTAATTATCTATAAGCTAATACGCGAAATTAGGAAATTCGCCCAAAAAGTCTCCCGGGCCCACGTCTCGGAATCGGGTAAAATTTATCTTTCCTGAACACCCATTCGCTCATGAACCCCACTCGAACAAGAATCAACAAAATTCGACACCTAAATCTCCCTAAATCCTCAGATTTCTACTTGGGAAAATTTCATCTCATTTTCATGGTTTTTCATCCAATTTCATTTATTAGATTGAGGAAAATGATAGAGATTATCGATATATAAAGAGATTAAGGTTAGAAAACGTTACCTATGATCCTCCTCTTCAATTCCCACTCAAAATCGCCAAGTTTCGAGCTCACAATCGATTTTGGAATTATGAAATTCAAACCCTCGAATTTTTGGTATAAACTGCCCAGACATTTCGCACATGTGACACTGGGATCGCACCTGCGGTGTCGCACCTACAAAAACCCAATCGCAGGTGCGAAAATTCATTAAGTGGCCTAGGGTCGCACCTGCGGCACCCCTTTCGCACCTGCGAGCCCGCACCTGCGGAAATACCATCGCATGTGCGGAAATTCATATAATGGCCTAGGGTCGCACCTGCGGCACCCCCTTCACACCTGCGTGTCCGCACCTGTGGAAATACCATCGCAAGTGCGAGACACCAGAACCAGAATGGCTCAGTTGTTTCTCAACTTCTCAAACTCACCCGTTGGGCATCCGAAACAACCCCGAGGCCCCTGGGACCTCAACCAAACCTACCAACTGACCTTAGTACCTTGTTAAAACTTGGTCGAGCTTTAAAAACACATCTCATAACATCAAAATCATCAATTATGCATAGATTCGAGCCTAAGAACTTAGGAAACTTCTAGAAGTCACATCCGATGTCGAAACACGTCTAAACTCACCCGAATAACCTCAAATTTTGCACACAGGTCATAAATGACATTACGAACCTGCTGTCGCTTTCGGAAATCCATTCTGAGTCCGATATCAAAATTTCACCTATCGGCCGAAATCGGCGAAATTCTAACTCTCGCCAATTCAAGCCTAAATTCACAATCGATCTCGAAAACACATTCTGAACACGCTCCTAACCCCAAAATCACCCAACGGATCTAACAGAGTTGACAGAATTCCATTCCGGATCCGTCTTCACTCAGCTCTAGCTACGACCAGATTTCTAAACCTAAATTCCACATTTATGGACTATGTGTCCAAAATCACCCCGGATTTCATCACTCAACGCTCCAACAAGTTCCAATAACATAAATAGACATGGGAGAAGCGGTTGATAGGGGATTGGGGCGCAAATTCTTAAAACGACCGACCGGGTCGTTACAAAAAGCAAGCAGTTAATATGACCGGCTATTTGTGTAAAGATCCCTTAATAAAGAAGAATTCACCCAAATAGCCCTCACCCTACCAATGTATGTACAATATACAAAAGCTCAATTATATCCAAATATATAATAGCAGCTCAATGAATGTACAACATACAACAGCCCGATAAAACCCATATAGCCGCTAACCCTACCACTTAAACTAAAAATAGCCAATGAATGTACAATATATGCATGATTTGTGTATCACATATGTATAATTATGTATAATTAATGTATAATCGATATATATGGATCGAAATAGAAGGAAATTAATATGACCGGCTATTTGTGTAAGGACCTTTAATAAAGAAGAATTCACCCAAATAGCCGCTCACCCTACCAATGAAGGTACAATATACAAAAGCCCATTTATATCCAAATATACAATAGCAACCCAATGAATGTACAATATACAACAGCCCGATTATACCCAAATAGCCGCTCACCGTACCACTTAAACTAAAAATAACCAATGAATGTACAATATATGTATGATTTGTGTATTACATATGTATAATTGTGTATAATTAATATATAATCTATTAATTATATTGTACATTCATTGGTTATTAATTATATTGTACATTCATTGGTTATTAATTATATTGTACATTCATTGTATATTGTACATTCATTGGTAGGGTGAGCGGCTTTGGGTGAATTCTTCTTTATTAAGGGATCTTAACACAAATAGTCGGTCATATTAATTGCTTGCTTTTTCAAGCCATATATATAGATTATACATTAATTATACATATATAATACACAAATCATGCATATATTGTACATTCATTGGCTATTTAAAGTTTAAGTGGTAGGGTGAGCGGCTATTTGGGTATAATCGGGTTATTGTATATTGTACATTCATTGGACTGCTATTGTATATATTTGGATATAATTGGGCTATTGTATATTGAACATACATTTGTATGGTGAGCGGCTATTTGGCTGAAATAGCCGGTCATATTAATTGCTTCAAGCCATATATATAGATTATACATTAATTATACATAATTATACACATGTAATACACAAATCATGCATATATTGTACATTCATTGGCTATTTTTAGTTTAAGTGGTAGGGTGAGCGGCTATTTGGGTATAATAGGGCTGTTGTGTATTGTACATTCATTGGGTTGCTATTGTATATTTGGATCAACTGTTTAACACATTTCCACGTAAAGGCTTCCTGGCTACGCGCCCGGGCTGCACAAGCACATCAAGGTGATCAACGAAGGATTTCGGGGCCTCAGAACACAGTTTTAGCTAGATTTACACGGGATGACCTTTTGGGTCATCACACATTCATTGGGCTGATATTGTATATTTGGATATAATTGGGATGTTGTATATTGTACATTCATTGGTAGAGTGAGTGGATAGTTGGGTTAATTCTTCTTTATCAAGGGATCTTTACACAAATAGTCGGTCATATTAATTGTTTGTTTTTTCAACGCATACACATAGATTATACATTAATTATACACAATTGTACACATGTAATGCACAAATCATGCATATATTGTACATTCATTGGCTATTTTTAGTTTTAGATTGGGCTGCTATTGTATATTTGGATATAATTAGGCTATTGTATATTGTACATTCATTGGTAGGGTGAGCGGCTATTTGGGTGAATACTTCTTTATTAAGGGATCTTTACACAAATAGTCAGTCATATTAATTGCTTGCTTTTTCAAGCCATATATATAGATTATACATTAATTATACATATGTAATGCACAACTCATGCATATATTGTACATTCATTGGCTATTTTTAGTTTAAGTGGTAGGGTGAGCGGCTATTTGGGTATAATTGGGTTGTTGTATATTATACATGCATTGGTAGGGTGAACACCTATTTGGGTGAATTCTTCTTTATAAAGGGATCTTTACACAAATAGTCGGTCATATTAATTATTTGATTTTTCAAGCCATATACATAGAGTATACATTATTTATATACAATTATACACATGTAATACACAAATCATGCATATATTGTACAGTCACTGGCTATTTTTAGTTTTAGTGGTAGGGTGAGCGGCTATTTGGGTATAATTGGGTTGTTGTATATTGTACATTCATTGGGCTGCTATTGTATATATGGATATAATTGGGATGTTGTATATTGTACATTCATTGGTAGGGTGAGCGGCTATTTGCGTGAATTCTTCTTTATTAAAGGTCTTTACACAAATAGCTAGCATATTAATTGCTTGCCTTTTCAAGCCATGTATATAGATTATACATTAATTATACACAATTATACACATATAATACACAAATCATACATATATTGTACATTCATTGGCTATTTTTAGTTTAAGTGGTAGGGTGAGCGGCTATTTGGGTATAATCTTGTGTATTGTATATTCATTGGGATGCTATTGTATATTTGGATATAATTGGAATGTTGTCTATTGTACATACATTGGTAGGGTGAGCGTCTATTTGGGTGAATTCTTCTTTATTAAAGGATATTTACACAAATAGCCGGTCATATTAATTGCTTGCTTTTTCAAGCCATATATATATATATATATTATACATTAATTATACACAATTTCACACATGTAATACACAAATCATGCATATAATGTACATTCATTGGCTATTTTTAGTTTAAGTGGTAGGGTGAGCGGTTATTTAGGTATGATTGGGCTGTTGTATATATTGTACATCCATTGGCTATTTTTAGTTTTAGTGGTAGGGTGAGCGGCTATTTGGGTATAATTGGGTTGTTGTATACTGTACATTCATTGGACTGCTATTGTATATTTGGATATAAATTGAGCTTTTTTATATTGTACGTTCATTGGTATGGTGAGCGGCTATTTGGGTGAATTCTTCTTTATCAAGGAATCTTTACACAAATAGCCGGTCATATTAATTGCTTGCTTTTCTTGCCATATATATAGATTATACATTAATTATAGACAATTATACACATGTAATACACAAATCATGCATATATTACATAGATTATACATTAATTATATACAATTATACACATGTAATACACAAATCATGCATATATTGTACATTCACTGGTTGTTTTTAATTTAAATGGTAGGGTGAGTTCCTATTTGGGTATAATTTGGCTATTGTATATTGTACATTCAATGGGCTGCTATTGTATATTTGGGTATAATATGGTTTCCATTTTTAATCCATATACATAGATTATACATTAATTATATACAATTATACACATGTAATGCACAAATCATGCATATATTGTACATTCAATGGGCTGCTATTGTATATTTGGGTATAATATGGTTTCCATTTTTAATCCATATACATAGATTATACATTAATTAGACATAATTATACACATGTAATGCACAAATCATGCATATATTGTACATTCATTGGCTATTTTTAGTTTTAGTGGTAGGGTGAGCGGCTATTCGAGTATAATTGGGTTGTTGTATATTGTACATTCATTGGGCTGCTATTGTATATTTGGATATAATTGGGATGTTGTATATTGTACATTCATTGGTAGCGTGAACGACTATTTGGATGAATTCTTCTTTATTAAGGAATCTTTACATAAATAGCTGGTCATATTAATTGTTTGTTTTTTCAGGCCATATACATAGATTATACATTAATTATACACATGTAATAAAAAATCATGTATATATTGTACATTCATTGGCTATTTATAGTTTAATTGGTAGGGTGAGCAGCTATTTGGGTGTAATTGGGTTGTTGTATATTGTACATTCATTGAGCTTCTATTGTATATTTTGACATAATTGGGTTGTTGTATATTGTACATACATTGGTAGGGTGAGCGGCTATTTGGGTGAATTCTTCTTTATCAAGGGATCTTTACACAAATAGCCGTTAATATTAATTGCTTGCTTTTCTTGCCATATATATAGATTATACATTAATTATACACAATTTCACACATGTAATACGCAAATCATGCATATATTGTACATTCATTGGCTATTTTTAGTTTAAGTGGTAGGGTGAGCGGCTATTTGGGTATGATTGGGTTGTTGTATATTGTACATTCAATGGGCTGCTACTGTATATTTGGGTATAATATGGTTTCCATTTTTAATCCATATACATATATTATACATTAATTAGACATCAATTATACACATGTAATACACAAATCATGCATATATTGTACATTCATTGGCTATTTTTAGTTTAAGTGGTAGGGTGAGCGTCCATTTGGGTATAATTAGGTTGTTGTATATTGTACATTAATTGGGATGCTATTTTATATTTGGATATAATTTGGTTGTTGTATATTGTACATACATTGATATGGTGAGCGGCTATTTGGGTGAATTCTTCTTTATTAAGGGATATTTAAACAAATAGACGGTCATATTAATTGCTTGCTTTTCTTGCCATATATATATTATACATTAACATAATTATACATATATAATACACAAATCATGCATATATTGTACATTCATTGGTTATTTTTAGTTTAAGTGTTAGGGTGAATGGCTTTTTACGTATAATTGGGTTGTTGTATATTGTACATTCAATGGGATACTATTGTATATTTTGGTATAATTTGGTTGTTGTGTATTGTACATTCATTGGTAGGGTGAACGGCTATTTGAGTGAATTATTCTTTATTAAGGGATCTTGACACAAATAGTCGGTCATATTAATTGTTTGCTTGTTCAAGTCATATACAAAGATTATACATTAATTATAAACATGTAATACACAAATTATGCATATATTGTACATTCATTGGCTATTTTTAGTTTAAATGGTAGGGTGAGCGGCTATTTGGGTATAATTGGGTTTTTAATATTGTACATTCAATGGGCTGCTATTGTATATTTGGGTATAATTTGGTTGTTTTATATTGTACATTAATTGGTAGGGTGAGCAACTATTTGAGTGAAGTCTTCTTTATTAAGGGTTATTTACACAAATAGCTGGTCATATTAATTGTCTACATTTTCAAGTCATATACATAGATTATACATTAATTATACATAATTATACACATGTAATACACAAATCATGCATATATTATACATTCATTGGCTATTTTTAGTTTAAGTGATAGAGTGAGAGGCTAATTGGGTATAATCGGGATGTTGTATATTGTACATTCATTGGGCTGCTATTGCATATTTGGATATAATTGGATTGTTGTATATTGTACATTCATTTGTATGGTGAGCGGCTATTTGGGTGAATTCTTCTTTATAAGGGATCTTTACACAAATAGCCGGTCATCTGAATTATTTGTTTTTTCAAGTCATATACATAGATTATACCTTAAATATACAAAATTATACACATGTAATACAAAAATCATGTATATATTGTACATTCATTGGCTATTTTTAGTTTAAGTGGGAGGGTGAGCAGCTATTTGGGTATAATTAGCCTGTTGTACATTGTACATTCATTGGGCTGCTATTGTATATTTGGGTATAAATTGGTTGTTGTATATTGACCATTCAATGGTAGGTTGAGCGGCTATGGGTGAATTCTTCTTTATTAAGATATCTTTACACAAATAGTTGGTCATATTAATTGTTTGCTTTTTCAAGCCATGTACATAGATTACATTTCTTATACACAATTATACACATGTAATAAAAAATCATGGCATGTATTGTACATTCATTGGCTATTCTTAGTTTGAGTGGTAAGGTAAGCGACTATTTGGGTATAATCGAGTTGCTATATATTATACATTCATTGGGCTGCTATTGCATATTGTGATATAATTGGGTTGTTGTATATTGTACATTCATTGGTAGGGTGACTAGCTATTTGGGTGAATTCTTCTTTATTAAGGTATCTTTACACAAATAGCCGGTCATATTAATTGTTTGTTTTTTCAACCTATATACATAGATTATACATAATTATACACATGTAATACAGAAATCATGCATATATTGTACATTCACTACCTATTTTTCATTTATGTGGTAGGGTGAGCAGCTATTTGGGTATAATTGGGCGGTTGTATATTGTACATTCATTGGGCTGCTATTGTATATTTGGGTATAATTGGGTTGTTGTACGTAGTACCCTCATTAGTAGGGTGAGAGGCTGTTTGGGTGAATTCTTCTTCATTAAGGAATCGTTACACAAATAGCCGGTCATATTAATTGTCTGCATTTTCAAGTCATATACATAGATTATACATTAATTATACACATGTAATACACAAATCATGCATATATTATACATTCATTGGCTATTTTTAGTTTAAGTGATAGAGTGAGCGACTAATTGGGTATAATCAGGATGTTGTATATTGTACATTCATTGGTAGGGTGAGCGGCTATTTGGATGAATTCTTTTTTATTAAGGAATTTTTACACAACTAGGGGATCATTAATTGCATATTTGGATATAATTGGGTTGTTGTATATTGTACATTCATTGGTATGGTGAGCGGCTATTTGGGTGAATTCTTTTTTATAAGGTATCTTTCACAAATAGCCGGTCATCTGAATTGTTTGCTTTTTCAAGCTATATACATAGATTGTACTTTAATTATACACAATTATACACATGTAATACACAAATAATGCATATATTGTACATTAATTGGCTATGTTTTTTTTAAGTGGTAGGATGAGCGGCTATTTGGGTATAATCGGGCTTTTATATATTGTACATTCAATGGGCTGCTATTGCATATTTGGATATAATTGGTTTGTTGTATATTGTACATTCATTGGTATGGTGAGCGGCTATTTGTGTGAATTCTTCTTTATAAGGGATCTTTACGCAAATAGCTGGTCATCTGAATTGTTTGATTTTTCAAGACATATACATAGATTATACTTTAATTATACACATGTAATACACAAATCATGCATATATTGTACATTCATTGGCTATTTTTAGTTTAAGTGGTAGGGTGAGCAGCTATTTGGGTATAATTGGGTTGTTGTATATTGTACATTCATTGGGTTGCTATTGTATATTTGGGTGTAAATTGGTTGTTGTATATTGTACATTCATTGGTAGGTTGAGCGGCTATTTGGGTGAATTCTTTTTTATTAAGAGATCTTTACACAAATAGCTGGTCATATTGTTTGCTTTTTCAAGCCATGTAAATAGATTATACATTAATTATACACATGTAATAAACAAATCATGCATATATTGTACATTCATTGGCTATTTTTAGTTTAAGTGGTAGGATGAGCGGCTATTTGGGTATAATCGGACTTTTATATAGTGTACATTCATTGGGCTGCTATTGTATATTGTGATATAATTGGGCTTTTGTATATTGTACATTCATTGGGCTGCTATTGTATATTTGGGTATAATTGGGCTGTTGTATATTGTACACTCATTGGTATGGTGAGCGGCTATTTGGGTGAATTCTTCTTTATCAAGAGATCTTTACACAAATAGTCGGTCAGAGTAATTATTTGCTTTTTAAGCCATATACATAGATTATACATTAATTATACATAATTATACATATGTAATACACAAATCATGCATATATTGTACATTCATTGTCTATTTTTAGTTTATGTGGTAGGGTGAGCTATTTGGGTATAATTGGGCTGTTGTATATTGTACATTCATTGGGTTGCTATTGTATATTTGGGTATAATTGGGCTGTTGTATATAGTACATTCATTGGTAGGGTGAGCGACTGTTTGGGTGAATTCTTCTTTATTAAGGAATATTTGTAAAAATAGTCGATCATATTAATTGTTTATTTTTTCAGGCCATATACATAGATTATACATTAATTATACATAATTGTACACATGTAATATACAAATCATGCATATATTGCACATTCACTGGCTATTTTTAGTTTAAATGTAGGGTGAGTGGCTGTTTGGGTATAATTGGGTTGTTGTATATTGTACATTCATTGGTAGGGTGAGCGGCTATTTGGGTGAATTCTTCTTTATTAAGGGATTTTTACACAAATAGGAGGTCATATTAATATTTTGCTTTTTCAAGCCAATATACATAGATTATACATTTATTATACACGTGTAATACACAGATCATGCATATATTTTATATTCATTGGCTCTTTTTAGTTTAAGTGGTAGGGTGAGCAGCTATTTGGGTATAATTGGGCTGTTGTATATTGTACATTCATTGGGCTGCTATTGTATATTTGGGTTTAATTGGGCTGTTGATTTTACATTCATTGGTATGGTGAGCGGCTATTTGGGTGAATTCTTCTTTATTAAGGGATCTTTACACAAATAGCCGGTCATATTAATTGTTTACCTTTTCAGGCCATATACATAGATTTTGCATTAATTATACACAATTATACACAAATCATGCATATATTGTACATTAATTGGCTATTTTTAGTTTAAGTGGTAGGGTGAGTAGCTAATTGGGTATAATTGTGCTGTTGTATATTGTGCATTCATTGGGATGCTATTGTATATTTGGGTATAATTGGGTTGTTGTATATTGTACATTCATTGGTATGGTGAGCGGCTATTTGGGTGAATTCTTCTTTATTAAGGGATCTTTACACAAATAGCCGGTGATATTAATTGTTTGATTTTTTAAACCATATACATAGATTATACAATAATTATACATAATTATACACATGTTATACACAAATCATGCATATATTGTACATTCATTGTCTATTTTAGTTTAAGTGGTAGGGTGAGCGACTATTTGGTATAATCGGGTTGTTGTATATTGTACATTCATTGGGCTAATAGTGTATATTTGGATATGATTATGATGTGTTATATTGTACATTAATTGGTAGGGTGAGCGGCTATTTGGTTGAATTCTTCTTTATTAAGGATATTTACACAAATAGCCGGTCATATTAACTGTTTGTTTTTCAAGAAATATACATAGATTATACATTAAATATATATAATTATACACATGTAATACACAAATCATGCATATATTGTACATTCATTGGCTATTTTTAGTTTAAGTGGTTAGGTGAGCAGCTATTTGGGTATTTTTGGGATGTTGTATATTGTACATTCATTGGGCTGCTATTGTATATTTGAGTATAATTGGGCTGTTGTATATTGTACATTCATTGGTAGGGTGAACAACTATTTGGGTGAATTCTTCTTTATTAAGGAATCTTTACACAAATAAACGGTCATATTAATTGTTTGCTTTTTCACGACATATGCATAAATTATGCCCCTGCTGTTTTTATGGAGTTGATGCAACGCATTTTCATGCCCTATTTGGACTCATTTGTGATTGTTTCCATTGATGATATTTTGATTTACTCCCGTAGCCGTGAGGAGCATGAGCAGCACCTTCGGTTCGTCCTCCAGACTTTGAGGGATATTCAGTTGTATGCAAAATTTTCCAAGTGGGAGTTCTGGTTGAGTTTAGGCCATGTGGTATCGTTAGAGGGTGTTCAGGTGGATACCAAGAAGATTTCAGCGGTCAGAGATTGGCCTAGACCCACCTCAACTATAGAGATCCGGAGTTTCTTGGGCTTAGCAGGTTATTATCGCCGGTTTGTGGAGGGATTTTCATCCATTGCAGCCCCGATGACCAGGTTGACTCTGAAGAGTGCTCAGTTCAGGTGGTCTGATGAGTGTGAGGTGAGCTTTTAGAAGCTCAAGACAGCCTTGACCACGGCACAGTGTTAGTTTTGCCCACAGGTTCAAGACCGTATATCGTGTATTGTGATGCTTCACGGGTTAGGCTTGGTGCAGTGTTGATGCAGGATGGCAAGGTTATAGCCTATGCTTCTCGTCAGTTGAAGGCTCATGAGAATATCTATCCAGTTAATTACTTGGAGTTAGCAGTGATTGTGCATGCATTGAAGATTTGGAGGCATTATTTGAATGATGTGCCATGTGAGGTGTTCACGGATCATAAGAGCTTACAGTATATGTTCAAACATAAGGAGTTGAACACGAGGCAGAGGAGGTGGTTAGAGTTGCTGAATGATTATGATATTGCCATTCTTTATCCTCCGGGGAAGGCCAATGTGGTGGCCGATGCTTTGAGTCGTAAGTCAACCAGTATGGATAGTCTTGCCTATTTATCAGTTGGAGAGCGACCTCTTGCTTTGGATGTTCAGGCTTTAGCCAACCGATTTGTGAGATTGGAGGTTTCTGAGACTGGCAGTGTTTTGGCCCATACCGCAGCTGTTCTTCATTGTATGACCGCCTTCGGGCCAGGCAGTATGATGATCGCCATTTATGTGTTCTTAGAGATAGAGTCAGGCACGGAGATGCCAAGCAAGTTACGATTGATGATGAAGGAGTTTTGAGGATGCAGGGTCGGATTTGTGTACCTGGTGTGGATGGTATTAGTGAGTTGATACTTCAGGAGGCCCATAGTTCCCAGTATTCTATTCATCCGGGCGCCGCAAAGATGTACCAGGACTTGCGGCAGCATTATTGGTGGCGGAGGATGAAGAAGGATATTGTAGCTTATGTAGCTCGGTGCTTGAACTGTCAGCAGGTTAAGTACGAGCACCAGAGGCCTGTTGGTTTGATGCAGCAGATTCAGCTTCCCGAGTGGAAGTGGGAGCGTATCACCATGGACTTTATAGTTGGACACCCACGGACTCAGAGTATGTTTGATGCAGTATAGGTCGTTTTGGATAGGCTGACCAAGTCAGCGCACTTTATCCCAGTATCAGTTTTGTATTCAACAGAGAAGTTGGCAAGGATATATATGGGAGAGATTGTTAGACTGCATGGTGTACCCATATACATTATATCAGACCGAGGTGCTCAGATTACCTCCCATTTTTGGAGAGTATTTCAGCGAGAGTTGGGCACACAGATTGATTTGAGCACAACATTTCATCCTCATACAGACGGGCAGTCCGAGCGTACTATTCAGATTTTTGAGGATATGTTGCGAGCTTGTGTCATTGAATTTGGTGGTTCATGGGACCAGTTCTTGCCTTTAGCTGAGTTTGCCTACAACAACAGCTATCAATCGAGCATTCAGATGGCTCTGTATGAGGCGTTGTATGGTAGACGGTGTCGGTCGCTAGTCGAATGGTTTGAGCCGGGTAGGCTAGATTGTTGGGTTCTGAGTTAGTCCAGGATGCCTTGGACAAGGTGAAGATCATTCAGGATAGACTCTGTACAACTCAGTCTAGGCAGAAGAGTTATGCGGATCGCAGAGTTCGAGATTTGGCATTTATGATAGGCGCCCGGGTATTTCTTTGGGTGTCGCCCATGAAGGGCGTGATGAGATTCGGAAAGAAGGGAAAGTTGAGCCCTAGGTACATTGGTCCATTTGAGATTCTGGATAAGGTAGGAGAGGTGGCCTACAGACTTGCCTTGCCACCTAGTTTGTCAGCCGTGCATCCGGTATTTCACGTATCTATGCTCCGAAGGTATATTGCGGATCCGTCTCATGTACTTGAATTCAGTGGTGTCCAGTTGGACAAGGATTTGTCTTATGAGGAGGAGCCGGTAGCCATATTAGACCGGTAGGTGCGGCAGTTGAGATGGAAGAGTTATCCTTCGATTCGTGTTCAGTGGAGAGGTCAGCCTGTTGAGGCAACTACTTGGGAGTCCGAGCCCGATATGCGGAGCCGATATCCCCACCTTTTCCCCGATTCAGGTACCTTTCTAAGTCCGTTCGAGGACGAACGTTTGTTTTAGAGGTGGAGATTGTGATGACCCAAAAGGTCATCTTGTGTAAATTTAGCAAAAACTGTGTTTCGAGGCCCCGAAAGCCTCCGTTAATCTTACCTCGATGTGTGTGCGTAGCTCGGGCGCGTAGCCGGGAAGGCTTTATGTGGAAATATGTTAAACAGTTGAATTTATGATAATTAATTGAATAAAGTTGACTTGACCAACATTTTTGATAAACGGACCCGGACCCATGATTTGACGGTCCCAAAGGGTCCGTAGGAAAATATGGGACCTGGGGGCTGGGTGCTATTTTTCCCACTGCGAACGCGACCCCCGTGTCACGATCGCGATAGGCTGTGTTGGTATACTCTGCGATCGCAATCCCTTCTTCACGATCACGATGGTCTAGGTCCAGTACTCTGCGCGATCGCAGGAGACATGTCGCGATCGCGTAGGTCATTTTTGCCAGCTATTTAAAGTGTCAAAAACAGAATCCCATTACGGGATTTTCATATTTTTCACCATCTCCTTCTTCTCCAAAATCCTAGCCTATTTCCAAGCTGCTCTTCCTCCATAACCACTTAGGTAAGTAATCTTAAATCTAATTTCTTCCATTTTTCTTCATCAATCATTAGATTCTAGGCTTAAAAACATGGAATCAAGGGTATAAATTGGGGGGTTTTGGGTAGAGATAGGGCTTTTGGAAATTTTGGGAATTCAACCTCATTTTGGGGTCTGATTTCATAACATATTGTATATTCGGGTTCATGGGGGAATGGGTTATCGGGTTTTGGTCCGAACCTCGAGTTTGGACCAAGCGGGCCCGGAGTCGAATTTTTGTATTTTTGGAAGAATTATGGGAAATGTATAATTAGGCTTTGGGATTGAGTTGTTGAATAATTATTGATGTTATTAAGTCAATTATGTCAAGATATTATCTTTTCGGAGTCGGATTCAAGAGGAAAGGCCGTGATTGAGGCTTGACTTGCATTCTTGGAGCCGAGGTAAGTGTTTGGCCTAACCTTAGCTTGAGGGAATCGGTATTGAGTCTTATTTGCTATGTGTAATTCATGTCCAACGTATAGGTGAGGTGACGGGTACCTATATGTTGTGGTCAAGCATGCCCGTGAGTCGAATTTTGATGAGTTATTTAATGTCTTTGATGTTCTCCGTGTTGTGAGCTATCGGGAACCTTGGAAGTGGTACCTTGAGGTTACTTCATGACGTAGTAAGTTCTTGATTATGTGTTCGGTTGAGGGTTTTACTGTTGATATGATACTTCTGAGTGAGATTGGTTATAGGCTTATAGCTGAGTCCCTTGCCGGGACAATAGAATTGGGTTGATTATGTCTGTACATTTGAAATGTCGCATTGTTAAACTTTCATATCAATTGTTGTTTTTATATTCATCATGCACGAGGGAACATTCCGTGTCGATGATTATTATTTATGCACGAGGGAATATTCTGTGGCGATGATTATATCATTTATGCACGAGGGAACATTCTGTGCCGATGATTATATTATTTATGAACGAGGGAACATTATGTGCCGATGATTATATTTATGCACGAGGGAACATTCCGTGACAATGATTATATTTATGCACGAGGGAACATTCTGTGCCGATTGATTATTATTTATGCGCGAAGGGACATTCCGTGCCGATTGATTATTATTTATGTGCGAGGGGACATTCTGTGCCGATTGATTATTATTGATGCACGAAGGGACATTCTGTGACGAGTCATTATTATGTATGCACGAGGGGGCATTCCGTGCCGTGTGATTTTGAGGCTATGCACGAGGGGTCATGTCGTGCCTTCTCCTGTCTATTTTACTTGTTTCGAGTTGTTATTTCCTGCTTTACTTCTACTTTCCAGTTAGTATTGATTCTACTGTTTTAGAAATTGTTGCCCCTTTTATCCCCAGTATGTTCTTCCCCGTAACTGTATTCTTGTTTATTTTCTGCTATACTATTGAACTGCACAGGTACAATTTGTCATCGTGTCCTAGCCTCGCCACTACTTCGCCAAGGTTAGGCTCGGCACTTACTCAGTACATGGGGTCGGTTGTACTGATGTTGCACCTGCACTTATTTATGTTGTGCAGATTACGCAGCCGGACCCAATGGACCTCGTTAGGGGGAGTATCCTTCAGTCCATTCCAGACGACACCAAGGTAGTTCCGCAGGCGTTCGTGGATCTCGGCGTTACCGTCTATCTTTCATTATGTCATCTATGTGTTTCCAGACAGATATATCATTTTATTTCAAACTGTTGGTTTTAGCCAAATCTTAGACTGGTTCGTGAGGTTGTGACTCTCGTTATTAGCTATGGTTATTTAGATTTGGTTAATGTTTCCGCACTTTATCTCAATTATCTAGTTAGTATTTGTTATTTTCCCTTGTTAATAAATCAATTCAGTTAACGCGTTGGCTTGCCTAGCGGGTGCAACGTTAGGCGCCATCACGGCCTGAAGGTGGGATTTTGGGTCTTGACAAGTTGGTATCAGAGCACTAGGTTGCTTAGGTCTCACAACTCACGGAGACGTCTGTACTTATCCCCCAGAGGCTGCAAAGTTAGGAATAACATCAGTTTTCTTCTTTCCCGTCGTGCGATTTGAATTCTAAATGCTAATTGAGTTTTGATTCTATTCTTTCGCAGATGGCGAGAACGCGTGCTTCCTCATCTACCGATCAGCAACCCGATTCTCCTGTTGCAGCTCCTACGAGGAGACGAGGCCGTATTAGAGGTCGAGGCAGGGGCAGGGGCAGGGCACAGCCCAGAGCAGCAACCCCAGTAGAGGACCCAAGGGTAGACTTTGCCGGTGAGGTTCCTACTCAGACAGTTCCAGTTGGACCAACTCAGGTCCCAGAGGGGTTCATTGCCATCCCGGTGCTTCAGGACGCTCTAGTCCGCTTAGTGGGACTCATGGAGAGTGTGGCTCAGGCCGGTCTTCTTCCTACTGCACCAGCCATCTCTCAGGCTGGGGGAGGGACCCAGACTCCTGCTACTCGCACGCCAGAGCAGCTAGCTCCTGATGTGTGGCTAGAATTTATGGTTTAACACGTTATGTGCCTTATATTTTACGTGCGTTAATGATAAAAATACACTTTATATGTGCATAATGGAGTCTATTTCATGTGTAGGTGAATTGGAGATGGAAGCCGAGCTAAATGGATGCAAAAACATCGAAAATACGCTCAAGGCATTTGGGCCATAAAGCCTGGCCTGGCTTTATCCAGGCGTTTGGGCCATAAAGCCAGGTCCCTGGTCTGGTCCAATTCGAGTTTTGAAGATTTTAAGTGTTTCTCGGTTTGAATAGAAGTCTCCTACATGTTTAGGGTTTATCCCAAACATATAAATAGACCCAAAAACACAACTTAAGGGGAAGATGCCATTAGAGACAAGAGACGCCTGTGGAATACGACTCAGAGAAGCAAAGCATTGATTTTTACATCTTTTATTCATTACTTTGTAGTTTAATTATGCAAGTTATTTTGGGTTTGATTATTATGAGCATGATTAGCTAATTTCTTAATCTAGGTTTTTGGTGGAACCCGTTGGTGGACAAACTTATTGTGATATTAATATAGTTTTGATTGGTTGATTAATCTCT
>MDKI01120623.1:0-16628 GCA_005239505.1 Nicotiana paniculata
ATCTAGTTCTTCCTGAAACTTCAGCAATTTTTGTTCAAGTGGCGACATGTTCTCATGCAGGACTTGAAGACCTCGGCCATCAGTGGCCTCTACCCTTTCAATCACATTCTCCTTTCTGATGCCGCTGGACTCTTCCATCTTACTTTTGCCTTTGTTTTTTCCCTTAGGAGGACTAGGGGGAGGAGTAGGTGGAGGGCCCTTGGATCTAGTGCGATAGGCTGATGATACCAGAGTGTACGAACTAACCTTTGGGGAGGGGAGTAAGAAAAAATAAAAACAAAAGGTAACCAAGTCAGTGAGGATTATGAAAAGAGTATTGCAGTATTTAAACACATAATGTGGAAATGAAAGCGTGTCCTAAGTTGGGACCTCTTTGCGCCTGAGGTAGGCCTAGCGAAAAATTGATTTGGAGAACTTAAAATACTAAATGCCTCGTTTTATTAATAAGAAAATAGAAGAATCCCGAAACGACAGACGAAAAATAAAAATCACTATTGACCATTGGCCTTATTACATTGATAGAAAAATAAAGACATTCCTATCTACTTGGTCCCAGAAGGACCTTCCCCAGATTCGGCATTCCTGCTTTCTTCTAGAAGCTTTCCCAGCTCGCGAAGTCCCAGCATCAGATAAGTTCTAGCTAAATATCCCTCTGCAGCTCATTCAACCTTTTGACAATCTTCAACCCTTTTGATGAACTTTTCTTTCAAATCTATTATACCTCATTCCAAATATCCCAGCCTTTTGTTGGCGCTAATATCAATGTCCTTCGATTCCTCGATTAGTATTTTGTTGGACTCGTGTATCTTGTGGTGATCATCCTCATTTTCCCGGATCCTTTTGCGCAACTAGTTGAACTTGACTTGTGCTTCAGCCCTTTCATCTACAACCCTGTGACCTCGAACGTACCCTGGCTTGCTTTGACCACCCAGATCTTCTTCTAACCAACCCAGATAGAAAGGGGTATAAACGGTGTGATACCTATCCGGCTCGATGGTGTCTTTCTCAAGTATAACCTTGCAGTGCCATAGGTGCTGAGCTTGGCTCTTGTGAGGACTGCCATTATTTTGAAAGTCGGCTCGGAGATGGATCATCTTCTCGACCCTAGGGATGACTTGTTTCCTTCCTGCCTGCCTCATTAATCGAAAAGGGACATAAGGGTAGGTCCCCCTAGACCAATCAATACCAGAAATGATGCGTCTCGGGATCAATGATGAACTCATCTGTTGGAAACCATTCGAACATCCACTGAACCCGTTCTTCAGTCAGGTTATCAAAGAGCTCGACCCATCCTTCGGCGTCCTCAGGTTGAGCGAACATGTCAGGGATATAGTTCATTCGCTTTGGGTGATGGAAAGCGATGTGGCCATCCCATATTCGGCGGTGGATGTCCTGTTGATATTCCCCTTTTTGGTGATGTTCTACAAGCCAGAGTTGGAGTAACAAATGCAACCTTTGAAATGTTTTGCTCCTTGTTGACATTTTTCTAAAGCCCGGTACATATCTGCAACGATCATGGGCACAATGCTGAAATATTGCCCATTTAACCCCTCTATTACGATCTTAGTTACCATGGCTAGCCTGGTATGAATCCTTTCTTTCTTCATTGGGAACATGATCAATCCCAAAAAGCAGACCATAAACACGAACACTCGGCGATGAACGTGTCCCAGAGAGGTGATAACAAACTCGTCATGATAGGTACAGTATGATTTGCTGTAGCCATATCGTTCGTATAGGTAATCAAAAGGAATGTACGAATCCTCCAGACATACCAATTCCGCGTCCTTTTTCAGACCCATCATCTTGAGGAAACTTCTACCTGTGCGGTTCTCAGGCATCAGCAACCCTGGAGTTTCCCATACTAGGTTAGCCAACCCTCCTATCTCTTCTATCAATGGTGCCATTTTGATGTTCGTAAAGCGGAACATATATCTTTCACAATCCCAGAATAGGGTAGCATCCTCTACTATTATTTTGTTAGGCTAGATTTCCAGAAGAGATGGTAGATTACCCAAATGTTTCCTGACGATAGCTTTGTCTCTAAAGTGTAGATACTCCCACCAACTCAGAAATTTTGGGTGGATGTTGGAGACCATGTCGACTCTGGGGACTTCGTGCCTTATTTTTCTGCAAAACAAATAGGTTAGGCCCTTACCCCCACCGGACTCGACTATTTTAAGTCAACAATTAGCAGGAAGCATTTAGTTCTCCAAATAAATGCACAGAATGTGAGGGCGTCTGTTTGGGTTTAGGAAACCCGATGGACTTTTTGGATAAGGCTATCTTAAAAGCTATCGTGCGGACAACACTTTAGATTTGACTTGGTTTGACCATGATGCATGCAATAGTTCGGCAAAGTAAGGTTTTCTTCGGGGTTTTATACTGGTACCTTTGAGCGGACAACTCAAAGGGGAAAGGCACGGAACCGTCGACTGCACCACTGATCGACTGGTTTTATCGCCAATAAGCCTTTCCGAATTTAGAGGGTGATAATATAGGAAGGGCACAACCACTCATCAAGCGTTGCTATAGTATTTGTTTGGCACGAGTGAAGTATGAATGTTGAGCATGATTTATGCAAATAGTATTAAAACAAGTTGTCACGTATTTGCACGTTAAAGAAAGCGGTAAAAAAACGGTAATAATGATTTAAAGCAGTTACAAAAAGGAAACAAAGAGACATGTCAGTTATGTTTGGAAATAAATACTCGAAGTAAACAATTAATTACATGCAACGAGACTGGGAAAGGGCACAAGTGTTTTAAAATAAAGGCATAAATTAACGAAAAAATTAGAAATGGTAAAAGCCTATAATCCCTAGCAGAGTCGCCATGCTGTCGTGCCCCCCTTTCTTCCTCGCGGAGATCGGGTTTTGTGACATTGGTTGGGACAACTCATTCCCTTTGGGGAAAGGGGGTTTGCATATTTTGAAGATTCACCACCTAATGATTTTAAATATGCGTTAGGGTACATAATGGGTTCAATTATAACTACGTTGATAACCAGAGACTTGGGTAAAGGCTTGAAATTATCCTAAGGGGAAGGTGTTAGGCACCCCTCAGGATCCACACGTGTGGTTCCCGGCCGAATGGTTTCGTGAATTTGTACAGATAGCAAATAACAAGTAAAGGCTCAAATAAGAGGGGATTTAAGTCTTAAGCATGCAGATGTTTGAAAATATAGCAAAGGAGGTTAGGCTTTTGAAAAAGATTACAAGCTAATCATATAAAAGGTGTCCTAGGTTTATAATAATATGGATCACATCAATACAATACCCGATAATCACTCCTCGAAGAGGGGCTACACGTGGTATTAGCGCATCGGTCATCATATCCATATTCTACCCTTCCCACCCTGTAAAGGTAAGTAAAACGCGTGTCGATCACGAAACTTATTGCGTGCTATTACCCGTCCCGTCCTATTAGTCCTGGAGGAAGTTAGGGACTACTATTCCTAGAGGGTGAGTACTAGGCTGAACCCCTAGGTTTAAAGGGAAAAATTCTAAACGACAAAAAAAAAAATTAGGACTGCAAATACAGGGAACATATAGAGGCAGATATGAGGCTCAGATATTCCTCCCCAAATTATACACATAAATAGCACGACTAAAACACAAGTAAAGTCTTTAGCTTCAGTACCTAAAACATGATGTCTAGGCGAGAATACAGTAATGAGGCAGTGTTTTTACTGAGTTTCAGAGAAAAAGGTCTCTACTAGATTTAGACTATCGACCTTGAGCTAATATTAACCGAACAACACACAAAAAGAAGGTAGATATCCAGTTTTAATAAGTTTAATACCTAAGACTTGCCTAGGCGTATTAAACCACTCCAGTTACACTGTTTTAGCTTTTTCAGAACATAGTAGTTAGACAATGATGAGTCTGTTTTAACATTAGTCGTGATAAAGAGGTGAGTATTTAAACTAATGTGAATGCATTGTCCTACAAAACAGGATATCTAAATGCATACAGGGTGTAGAATAATGCAAACCTACGCATGCTTTTCTAAATGCACAAAACATTTTTAGAAATCGGAATCTATTATTATTTAGGGAAGAATTTACTTATTAACACATCCTTTTGACTCGAAACAGAAAATAGAGAAGCGTAGTTAAGTTGCTAAACCTGGCACATGATTTATAATGCAAATATCGATAATTAATGTTACTATTTAACCTAAGACAGGATTTCTAAATGTAGTAATTATGAAAATGCAGAGGCAGTAACATAACAACCATTTTTATAGTTATTTAACTACGAACAGGATTTCTAAGTGAGGCATGAGTATGGCAGAGATGCTGAAATAAACAGGCCTAATACATGTTCTCTAATGCATTCATGGCAGATATTCCTAAGCATGGTGACTATTGCAAAAATATACAAAATAAATCCTATAGCATGGTTTCTACTCGTAATTATAAAAACATGCATAACCCCACCCATTTCACTATCCAGCCTCAGGATCGTTTTTACAATTAGTTATCACAGACCAACATTGCACAAATTTCATATTTAAATAAGGAAGTTAAGAAGTTACACTATAGGGAGCCTAACAATAGGCCCAAATCCTAAGATTCAACAATGCCATATGCCATGACATTTTATAACCCAGGTGTGTCAGAGTTCCTAAGGACCTCAGAGGATCCCAGGCAGTGCTCGCACCCAAGTACCCTAGCCAATAATGAGTAAGTGTAGTGTAGGGATGCCAGCCTTGTGTGTCAGAGTTCAATGGGTACTCAAATGTTCCCCAAGGCAGTGCTCACACGAAGGGGACTGAACTTAGAACTAAGAGTAGTGAGATGTGCTCATAGTTTTTTTTTAAAAAGAGTTGAGTTTGAAAAGTAGCTTTTGAAATAATTGTTTTGAAAATAGCTTCACAGAACAACATGAGAGTTTGTTTTATGAGAACTGGTTTGAAGAAGAAAGAAACAGGACAATCAGCAACTCAGAACATACATGGTTTAGGAAGCAAACACAAACAGGGATAGAGGGAACTGGGGTACAAATAGGTCACATAGAAGAAGAAGATTTGCACACAAATAATCCTCAGGATAGTGCTATAGGGTTTAAACAATCACAGCCTAGTTATCATAGAATGTTCATGCCAGGAATCTAACAACATTAGATTGAGGGGGTGTCAAGCAGAGTCACATATTAGGTCCAGGATTAGGATTTACATAATAACTAAGTATTAGGGGGTACATGCTTATAGTGTTGGGAGTTAGGAAGAATCATGATGAATCATACAAGGAAAAGCAATAGACATGTTAGACTAAAAGGAAAGGGGAATCACATAGACAAGTAGACACGCTAAACATAGAAGGAAAGAGAGGAACAAAAGGAATCGTAATACAAACAGAAACATATTGTTTTGGGTGCTATAAACATAAACTAGAAAACATATCAGTTTTGAATGAAAGACTGAATGCAGAATGAAGGGAAGTAATGTGAAGAACAACAGAGTAGTAGTGTGTAGATGCAACAGAACAGGAGAGCAACAGAGCAATAACACAATAGAACCACCCAGTCTTGGCTTGCAGCCGACTGAGTTGCAAGTAAGCAGCAAGAGAAGGAAGAGAATGTATGTGTGTGTGCAGGAGAGAGCTTAAAACAGTATACATGTTTTCCTTTGTTATTGAAAGACTAGGAGTATATATAGTTTGAAATTATGCAGCAAATAAGGCAAGAATCATAGTTTAGCAGTAAATTATGGAATTATGTACCAATTATAATCACATCAGTGTCCGGACTCCCTTTAATTAGGGAGTCAGGACTCAAACGGATACAAGTTGTAAAAAGTAAGGAAAGAGAGAAATTACAGGACTAACTTTACCATAATTAAAGCATGTGGCATGTAAATAATGCTCCGAGTAAGGAAAGTATATGTCAAATATTTGAAAACATACTTAGGCACATAAACATGGTGGAATACAATTTGATTCTGAAAAATAAATCACATGAATCACGTATAGGACTAAAATCATAAGGGACTCAGTTTTAATTAAGGAAAGTGTCACACATGTAATGAAACAATTCAAATCAGTAAACGGTTCTAAGGAAGACACATATGAGTTACAATTTTTTGAGAAAAGATATCACAGATCAACAAAAATCAACAAGTAATTAAATTTACAATGAATAGCACGGAAATCAGAGAAAACCTTATGCAAGTAGTAGAGAATAGATTAAAAACCCTAGGTAAAGCAGGAATCACACTGGTTCATAGACGAACAATGAGGTTAAACATAATAGAATCACAGAGGCAATGAACCTTAACAACAACAACAAGATAGACGTCATAGAGGAGCATAATATTTATGAGAAGTAAAAGCTCAAACAACATATTAGTCACATATAGATTCAGTGTTTTAGGGAACACTTAGGGTTTTCAGTAGAGCAAGTCAAAAATGAAAGGCATCTCAAATCAATCGTTAAATAACAGAAATAAACATAGAATAATACTAAAAATATAAGCAAAAAATCATTTTTGAAGGGGGTTTATGAAACCCTAGTTTTTAAAAAAATTGAAAGAACGTTCAAAGATGAGATTTTTTCCAGAGAAAACATAGAAAGAATCTTTGTAATATCATAGATCTAAAGAAGATCTAAAAGATATCAAAAAAACATATAGGGTTTCGTGGAACCCAGAGAAGATAGGAATAAAAAACCTCGAAGAAGTCGCCGGCTTAAGCCGGACATGTTGTAATCCTTACTCAAACGGTCGGGGGAGGCCGAAAAGTGGCATGGGGACCCTGGGAGGTGAGTGGACCGCTCCAGGTTCGCTTGAGGACCCTGGGGTATCACTGGACCGGTGTAAGGTGGCTAGATAACCAGGAGATTATGAAGAACCATGGTTTCCGGTGAGGGAATCAACCGGAGAAGGTGAGCAGACCCCATCGGAGGAGGGAAGCCAAGGGAAGCTTCTAGAGAGAACTAGAGAGCAACAGAGAGAGATAGAGAGAGAATGAGGGGTTGGAGGGGCGGTAGTTGGGAGTTAATTAAGGTAACTCAGATCTGGACCGTTGATCTCATATGATCAACGGTTCAGATCAAGCATGGGGGTTGGGCCGGGTTATTTTTTGGATTTGGGTTGGGTTAGAGAATAGGTCTTGGGTCAGGTGGGGGTTGGTTAAGGTTTGGGTAAAAAATGGCTGAAATTTAAATAAGAATGGCTAAATGTTAAATACCCAACTAAAAGTAGATAAATATTTTATAAAAATGGCTAATAATTATAAAAATGCAATTGAGGCTACATAGACCGAACTAACATGATTAATTAGTATTTAAAATATAAGTGACTAATTATTGAGCAAAAATTAGCATAGAAATAAGTAATTTTACTATAATTGCAAAGTCATTGCAATTACAGTCAAATGGTTTCAATTCGGCTAATTTATGAAATTTAATAGGGCCAAAAAATGATATATAAAATCCCAAATATTTTTTAAACCATTTGTAATACAATTTATAATCAATTATTAGAGGTAAAACCACTGGATAAATTAAAATAAATTCATAAAAATGTGGGGAAAAATTATAGAAAAATACCAATTGTTATAAGAACTGATTTTGAAGGTATATATGAAAGTTTAAAATAATTTTGAGGAAAAATTGGGTATCAAGAGCTGCCCCTCTTTACCTGGAAAGGATGAAAAAGTTGTCGGGTAAAGATATGATGGCCAATTTTGACCGAGTGAAAAACAATATGAAAGATTTAGGCCGCACCCTGGCTTCTGAGCTGCCTACATATCCCTGGTTTTACAGGAATCAGGCCGTATGTAGTTCAGGGGTCATCGGTGAAGTGCCAGTGAAGTTTTATAAGGGCGGACGTAAGGTGCAAGATAATGTGAACAAAACGGCTTACGAGGTAGTTAGGAGAACTGGAGCGGTCCGCTCCTGCCTGGCTGGCTGTTCCTAGCTGGATTTCCTGCAAACGAATAACAAGCAGATTGTGCGTAATTTAAACATGATGCAGATTCCCATTGGACTATGAATGCTATATTCGGACGATTGAGGATGACGTCCTTAGACCATGGTGTCTTGGGCCATGAATAGCTTGATGCGGGATTCGCAGGCTATGAAATGATGTTCTCGGGCCATGAAGATGGTGCCTCTGAACGATGACGCCTTTGGATAGGTTGGCGATATTTCAGCCCATGAAAATGCAATAGTATGATGCTGACAAGACAGAGCTTGGTCTTGTGAATTAAAAGGGGCAGAGCTTAGCCCGAAAAGAGACAAATTAGATAATGACAGAAATGATGGTTGATTTGAAAAGTAAATGAGAGGCAGCGTTTAGCCCCGGAAGGCAGAATAGTAGCCTTATGCAAGAAATAAAATGCAGATGGAGGTAGAGCTTAACCTCGAAAGGTAGAATAGTAGCCTTATGCAATGCGGAAAATAGAAATGCAAATGGAGATAATGCTTAGTATCGAAAGGTAGAGCGGTAGCCTTATGCAGAAAATAAAAATGCAAATGGAGACAACGTTTAGTCTCGGAAGGCAGAAAGGTAGACTTATGCAAGATGCGAATGCAGATGGAGACAGCGTTTAGTCTCAGAAGGCAGAAAGATATCCCTATGCATTGCGGAAGATAAAAATGCAAATGGAGACAATGTTTAGTCTCGGAAGGCAGAAAGGTAGCCTTATGCAGTGCAGATGATAAAAATGCAAATGGAGACAACATTTAGTCTCGGAAGGCAGAAAGGTAGCCTTATGTAGTGGGGAAAATAGAAATGCAAATGGAGACAATGCTTAGTCTCGAAAGGCAGAACGGTAGCCTTATGCAAGATGCGAATGCAGATGGAGACAATGTTTAGTCTCGGAAGGCAGAAAGGTAGCCTTATGCAGTGCGGAAGATAAAAATGCAAATGGAGACAGTGCTTAGTCTCGGAAGGCAGAAAGGTAGCCTTATGTAGTGCAGAAAATAAAAATGCAAATGGAGACAATGTTTAGTCTCGGAAGGCAGAAAGGTAGACTTATGCAAGATGCGAATACGGATGGAGACAATGTTTAGTCTCGGAAGGCAGAAAGGTAGCCTTATGCAATATGCGAGGAAGAACGACATAAATTCTTAGCTGGCATTAATTGCGGTAGAGCATTGTGATGATGAAGCATCGTTTGTGCTGATAATAAATGTTGGCATGCGTGACGAGTTTGAGGAACGATGTCTGCCCTTTGAGCGAATAATATGTTTTGGGGGTTTTGCAATTTTGTGCCTGCATCCAAAGAAAGATCGTGAGTTTTGTAAAAGGGGAAGGTTAGTTCGCATTCCCACTGGCTCTGCTTGGCTCGTTTTCTTGATCATGATGATACTGTCTGTATCATTGGGGTAGCGTTCGCTAAACAAGCTGCTTCAGAAAAAATAAATATGCATGATTTTGTAAAAGTATAATATATAATCTAAAATAGTTTTAGATGAACAGATGACATGACACGGCTCGAGACATTGCAACCTCTCTTGCTGTGGAATTTGAGGGTCCTCCTCAAAATTCTGCCCCAATTTGCTGGGTGGACGCCTCTAATTGCTGCTCGTGATGTGACTGGCTGAACTTGCTTCGGAATTTTGAGGGTCCTCCTCAAAATTCTACCCCAGTTTTCAATTGCGAGGAAACATAGATTTTTATTGAATTGTGACCGAACCCATAGGGCTGCCTACGTATCCCCTCTTAAACGGGAATCAGGTCAGGCGTAGTTCAATTACATCATTGAGGAAGCATAAAGATCACACATAGTAGCGCTTGACTGCATCTGAATTGATTGGCTTTGGCCAAACTTCTCCGTCCATTTCCGCGAGTATAAGTGCTCCTCCTGTCAGCACTCTATGAACCATGTACGGGCCTTTCCAGTTAGGAGAGAACTTCCCCTTGGCTTCATCTTGATGCGGAAAGATTTTTTTTAACACCAACTGCCCTGGTGTGAACCGTCTTGGATTGACTTTCTTGTTGAAGGCTCTGGCCATTCAGTTCTGATATAGCTGACCATGAAAAACTGCATTCATTCTTTTTTCCGTCTATGAGGGCTAGCTGCTCATAACGGCTTCTTACCCACTCTGCATCGTTGAGCTCAGCTTCCTGTATAATTCTCAGAGATGGGATCTCCACTTCGGCAGGAATTACAGCTTCTGTACCATAATCTAGCATATAGGGAGTTGCCCCTGTTGAGGTGCGAACTGTGGTACAATATCCTAATAAGGCAAATAATAGCTTCTCGGGCCACTGTTTGTGCCTTTCTATCATCTTTCTTAGTATCTTCATGATGTTTTTGTTTGCGGCTTCTACGGCTCCATTCATCTGAGGTTTGTAAGCTGTGGAATTCTTGTGTTTGATCTTGAAAGTTTCACACATAGCTTTCATCAAGTCACTGTTGAGATTTGAACCATTGTCGGTGATGATTGACTCTCGAACTACGAACCGACAACCAATGCGATCTCGGACAAAGTCGGCCACAACTTTCTTGGTAACTGCTTTGTAGGAGGCTGCTTCGACCCATTTGGTGAAGTAATCAGTGGCGACCAAAATGAACTTGTGGCCATTGGAAGCGGCCGACTCAATTGGTCCAATAACGTCCATACCCCAGGCGGCGAACGGCCATGGTGAGCCTGTTGCATTGAGCTCATTTGGAGGCACCTTTATCATATCTCCATGTATCTGACAACGGTGGCATTTCCAGACATACTGGATGCAGTACGAGTCCATAGTCATCCAAAATTAACCAGCTCGAAGTATTTTCTTTGCTAAAACAAAACTGTTCATATGTGGGCCACAGGTCCCTGCATGAATTCCTTCCAGCAACTTTGATGCTTCCTTTGCGTCAACACACCTTAATAACCCCAAATCAGGAGTCCTCCTATATAGGATTCCCCTGCTGTGGAAAAAATTATTGGACAATCTCCGAAGTGTGCATTTCTGAGTGGAATTTGCAAGCTCGGGGTATTCTCCTTTTGCCAAGTACCTATTGATGTCATGAAACCAAGGATTTCCGTCTGCTTCTTCTTCTATATGGGCACAGTAAGCTGGCTGATTGTGGATTTTCACTGGACTAGGATCAATGAAGTTCTTTTCCGGATGCTGGATCATTGAGCACAAAGTAGCCAATGCGTCAGCGAACTCATTCTGGATTCTGGGGACGTGCCACGACTCTATCTTTGTGAACCTCTTTCTTAATTCCTGTACGTGGTGCAGATACGGCAGTATCTTGTCATTCTTTGTCGCCCATTCTCCTTGTACCTGATGTACCAATAAGTCCGAATCACCAATCACTAACAGCTCCTGGACGTTCATGTTAATGGCCATGTTGAGCCCCAAGATGCAAGCTTCGTATTCGGCCATATTGTTGGTGCAAGGGAACCTGAGTTTGGCAGATATCAGATAATGCTGACTGGTCTCTGATACTAGTACTGCTCCAATACCGACTCCATTGAAGTTTTCCGCTCCATCAAAGAACATCCTCCAACCATCATAGGATTCTGCAATATCTTCTCCTATGAACGATACCTCATCATCAGGAAAATATGTTTTCAGGGGTTTGTATCCTCCGTCTACGGAATTCTCAGCAAGCTGGTCTGCCAGAGCTTGTCCGTTAACTACCTTCTGAGTCAGGTAAACAATGTCGAATTCACTCAGCAGGATCTGCCACTTGGCTAGCTTGCTAGTGGGCATGGGCTTCTGAAAGATATACTTCAATGGATCCATCCTTGATATGAGATATATTGTGTAGGCACAGAAGTAATGCCTCAGCTTTTGAGCGACCCAAGTTAGAGCACAACAGGTACGCTCTAATAGAGAATACCGGGACTCATATGGAGTGAACTTCTTGCTGAGGTAATAAATAACTTGTTCCTTCCTTCCTGTTTCGTCATGCTGCCCCAAAACACAACCGAAAGCTCTATCTAATACTGCAAGGTAGAGTAACAGAGGTCTACCCGGCTCAGGCGGTACCAAGACTGGCGGTGTTGACAAATATTCCTTGATTCTATCGAAAGCCTTTTGACAATCATCGGTCCATTTGGTCGCAACGTCCTTCTTCAACATCTTAAAGATTGGCTCACAGATGACTGTATACTGTGCTATAAACCGGATGATGTAGTTAATCCTCCCCAAGAAACTCATCACATCTTTCTTGTTCCTTGGTGGTGGTAACTCTTGAATGGCTTTGACCTTGGATGGATCCAACTCTATTCCCCGGCGGCTTATAATAAATCCCAGCAGGAACCCCGAATGCACACTTCGCGGGGTTCAGTTTCAGATTGTATTTTCAAAACCTATTGAAGAACTTCCCCAAATTCTCTATGTGATCAACAACTTTCTTTGATTTGATAATGATGTCATCTACGTACACCTAGATCTCTTTATGAATCATGTCATGGAATATGGTGTTCGTGGCCCTTATGTAGGTGGCCCCCTGCATTCTTTAGGCCGAATGGAATCATCTTGTAACAATACACTCCCCACGGCGTAATGAACACCGTCTTCTCAGCATCTTCCTCATCCATCCACATTTGGTGATAACCAGTGAAGCAATCCACAAAGGACTGCAATTCATGCTTGGCGCAGTTGTCAATCAGAATGTGTATATTTGGCAAAGGGAAGTCGTCTTTTGGACTGGCCCAGTTGAGATCCCGGTAGTCGACGAGACTCTGACCTTCCCGTCATTCTTTGGCACAGGTACAATGTTGGCTAACCATGTCGGGTACTCCACTACTCAGAGAACTTTGGTGTTGATCTGCTTGGTAACCTCTTCTTTGATTTTCAAACTCATGTCATGTTTGAACTTTCTGAGCTTTTGTTTCACTGGTGGACACGTTGGATTGGTTGGCAGTTTGTGAGCCACAATAGACGTACTCAGACCATTCATGTCATCATACGACCATGAAAATACGTCCTCATACTCTCTTAGAAACTCTATGTGTTCTTTCTTTTCTGATGGTGACAAATGAATGCTGATACGAGTTTCCTTGACGTTTTCTGAATCTACCAAGTTGATAACTTCGGTCTCATCCAGGTTGGACTTAGGCCTGTTCTCAAAGTTCTCAACTTCCTTGACAATCTCGTCAGGTATGTCGTCTTCATCTGAATCAATGTCCATTTGCTGCATTGTCTCATTGCATGTCACAATCATCGGTTCATCAAGACAAGTAATAGTAATGTTGTATAAATAAAGTAATGAGGGAAAAAAATAGCAATAAATATTATATTTTGTAAGAGAAATTTAGAAGATGCTTTGATAGATTGAATAACTGTTTTGAACATTGAAGATCTTTATTGCAGAAATTAAAAACAAATGCAGGTAAATAATGCTTGTTTTAGCCTTGCTACCCCGAGACTCGTCGGGCTTTGGTTGTCTTGATAGACCAGTTCTTGAGATATGTCCCCTTGATTACAGTCTGTATGAAAGGGCCTTCCTCCCCCTCCCCCTCGAGTACAACACAACAATCCATATCATCATTCTGTAGAAACAAGATCCTCATTGCTGCAAGTGCTTCTTCTTCATCTGAACCGTAGATAATGTCAGCTTTCTTGAAAGTGTGCTCAAGATGAGGTATCAGCTGTTCCAAAGGGTAATAGGGACTGCGCCAAGGTGGCGACCAGTCGTTGAATTCCTGCCAAGTGTACTCATACCCCAGACTAAAAGTGGTATCATGTTCCTTGAGCTTTATAGGCTTCGTGATCCCTTAGAGGTTTTTACCGAGCCCTTTTCCTGGCTCATATCCTATCTAGTTCAAGATGCTCTCAATCTTGTTATCCCACCATTTTTCCTTGTCGATGGCATTGACCCATTCAATATAGTGGTAAGTTCCTCCGCCTATCTTCCTTTTCCCGTCAATCATCGGAATAGTTTGACGGCTATAAATGGGGTTGCTACGGTCACCATGAATAATCACCTCTTGGTGGTTCCACTAGAATTTTACCGCCTGATGTAGTGTTGATGCTACGTCCCCAGCAACATGAATCCAGGATCGTCCCAACAACAGGTTGTAGGATGCCAGAAAATCTATCACCTGGAAATCCACTTCGAACCAAGTTAGTCCCATCTGTAGACATAGACTGATCTCCCCCATGGTGGACCTCTGAGAACCGTCAAAAGCTTTCACATTGATCGCCACATCCTTTATCTCGTGTAGCCCTTTCCCCAATTTCTTGAGTGTTATGAGCGGACAAATGTTAAGACTAGAACCTCCATCGATCAGGATTCTTGTGATGAAATGATCCTCGCACTACACGGTGATGTGCGACGCTTTGTTGTTCCCCAATCCTTCAGGTGGCAGCTCATCCTCATGAAAAGTGATTTTATGACTCTCCAGTACCTGGCCTACCATATTGGACATTTTTCCACTAGTGATGTTGTTTGGCACATATGCTTCGCTCAACACTTTCAACAAAGCATTTTTGTGTGTTTCGGAATTCTGCAGCAGAGAGAGGATGGATATTTGTGCCAGTGTCTTATTCAGCTGGTCGATGACTTCATACTCCTTCGCCTGTATCTTTCTCCAAAGGCAATCGATACCTGTTTCGATAAGGGGAGTCCGATTGGCGGGCTGCTTGCTTGACTCGGCCAGATGCTCAGGGGTGTAGACCCTACCAGTTCTAGTCATACCCTGTGCTGCGACAACTTCCTTAGACCTGACCTTGCTTTTCCTTCTGGCCTCGGCTGTGTAGTCCCAAGGAATAACGTTTGAATAGAAAGGTGGCGTAGTTGACATTGCCACCGGAATTGGTGCAACCATCTTTACTTCAAACAAAATGTGTGTTTGGGGTGGCAAGATTGCGACCTCGAACGAAGATGGTGTATTTGCTGAAGATACAAACTCAACTTCAATTGGCACTGGTGACTTTGCCGATGGCACTGCTTCAAACTCAAATGGTATAGACATATTTACCTCAGCGGCCTCAGATGGCTGAATTTGGACTATGATCGGTTTGAGAGTGACTGCGGTTTTCTTTTGGTCATCGCCCTCTGCGATCAACCCGATTGACCCCTCGGGATCCCAATCATCTTCTATTTCAATCATATGGATGTTTCTACCCTTATGGTCCGACAACGGATTGTCGCGAACGTTTGGAGCGGGGTATTTTGCCACAATAATCTTGTTGTAAATGAGAGCCTGTATTTTGTCCTTTAGAGAACGACATTATTCGATGGTGTATCCTTTCATGCCGAAATGGTATGGATATGATTTGTTTGGGTTAACCCACTGAGAGGGATTCTCAGGGGTGGCAGCAGGGATAGGTGTAACATAACCAGCGGCTTTGAGTTTTCCATATAGCTGGTCAATGGGCTCGGCTATGGTGGTATATTTCTTTCGAGGACGGCGATCAAAATTGGGACGATGTCTAGGGAAGTTTTGGCGTGCGGGAGGGGATTGGTAGTGAGATGGCTGGGAATTATAAGTCTGGTAGACAAGAACAAATTGTGGATATTTGGGCGAAACAGGTTGATATGTGGGTGGTGGAGCTTGGTAGGAAGGTGGTGGAGTTTGGTAATTTGGTGGTGGAGCTTGGTAATTTGGTGAGGGATGATATGTGATTGGAGGTGTCAGATAGGTTTGGTACTTGAGTGGGGACTTGGTTTTTTGTGCAACCATTATGGCTCCCACATCTCTCTTCTTAGACACACCACCGGACTGTAGAGCCTTGTTAGTGGCTTGCAAGGCTTCAAAATTTGTAACCATACCGCTTTAAATACCTTCTTCTATCCGCTCACCCAATTTTATGATGTCAGAAAACTTGCAGCCCTCAACCATCATTAACCGTTCATAATACTGCGGGTCCTAAGCCCGGACAAAGAACTTTTTCATCTGTTCTTCCTCTAGAGTAGGTCTTACTTTAGCGGCTTCGGACCTCCAGCGAGTAGCATACTCGCGAAAGGTTTGTGTAGGCTTCTTCTTCAAATTTTGAATGTAGAACACATCTGGTGCATTCTCTATGTTAAATCTAAACCTGTCCATGAAATCAAACGCCATGCTTACCCAGTTTGACCATTTTTTGGGGTCTTGGCTGATGTACCAAGACAATGTATCTCCCTTCAAACTCCTCATGAGTAGCTTCATGCAGATTCTTTCATCCTTTCCCACGCCGACCAATTTGTCGTAATAGGTCCTCAGATGGACTCTCGGATCACCCGTACCGTCAAATATTTCGAACTTTGGAGGTTTTTACCCCTCGGGAAGTTCGACATCAGGTTGGATACAAAGGTCTTCATAATTCAACCCTTCAATCCCTTTAGTCCCATCAACACCCTGAACTCGGGTGGTCAGTTTCTTAAGCTCTTTGGCCAGGTTCCTGATAAGAAAATCCTTTTCGTCAGACTCGGATGCGTGTGGGATAGGCGGAGTGGAATGTGTCATGGTTTCCACATAGATAGGATTTTTATAGGTGTGGAAATGGCATTTTGTGGGGTTTTGAGGTTCTGGGATGAGCAGTGGGGTGTTATTTGAGGTGTGGCAAGAATTGTACTGTGTCGGGAGAATTTGGTTCTTTGGGGGAGTGGTGTGATGGTTTTGCTGTCTTGGGATATTTTTTGGAGGTGTGGGGTTTTGAGCATTTGGAAGGTTGACGTCAGGCACGTTGAGGGAAAACGACAAGCTGGCCAGATTCCGGACTTGATCTAGTTCTTCCTGAAACTTC
>ML366778.1:0-17750 GCA_005239505.1 Nicotiana paniculata
TATATATATATATATATATATATATATATATATACACACACACACACACATATATATATATATTGAAAAGTCTAGCTGAAAAGCAATTATCTCGAGGAAAAGTTACGTCTAAAGGACTTCTTTTCGAAAGTATATTTGAAAAATATTTGTCTTGCAGATTGATGATATTTGAAAGAGCAGTACTTGAAAAAATATATTTTGAACATCACGTGTTTTGATGATATTTGAAAGAGCAGTACTTGGGAAAATATATTTTGAACATCACGTGTTTTGATGATATTTGAAAGAGCAGTACTTGGGAAAATATATTTTTCACATCACGTATGTTGATGATACTTGAAAGAGCAGTATTTGGAAAAGTGTGTTTGGACATCCCGTATTTGAAGAGTCTATGTTATAAAAATCTCTCTTTATAAAAATATATAAATATACATTTAGAGAAAGTATGTTTCAAAGAAGAAATTTCTCTATTCCGAAATGATTATATCTTTAAAGTTTTCAAAATGAACTCACGATTTAAAGGTTTTCACTCAAAAATTGACCAGTTTTATTGAATCATTGGCTAAGGCCTGACATGAATAAATTGATGTAGTGCTGAGTTACTTGTGTTTTTGTTGGGTTGTAGTTCCCGCTATTTGGATTGCATCCTTTCCATTCTCTTTGCGTATTTCTGTTATGCTGTCTGTTGATCGTGATTATTGAATTTTCTTCTGTATTATTCGATCGTATCGTAATTACATTGAGAAATCTTTAGATAGATATTTTGGATCGGTCATTTATACATCTTGCCTTTTTACTTATTAGACCGGTGGTGTCTTGACTAGTCCTCGTCACCACTTCACCGAGGTTAGTCTTGATACTTACTGGGCACCGATGTGGTGTGCTCATACTACACTTGTTCACATTTTTGTGTGCAGCTTCAGGTTATGGTGGTTGGTAGCTGCGCAGATCGTTGTTGAGGATACTCAAGGTAACCTGTTGCTGCGTTCGCAGGCTTCGGAGTCACCTTCCTGTTTTATTTCTATTCAATTGTACTTACTTATTCCGACGCAGTTGTAGTTAGATTTGATAGAAAGATTTCGTAGAGCTTATGACTTGTACTTACCGGGTTTTGGGAAATTGTAAACTTTGTTAAGAATTCTATTTCGAAATTTTTAAAATTTCTTTGTTATTGTTGTTGTTCAGTGGAAATGTTAGGCTTACCTAGTCCCTAAGACTATGTGACATCACAATACCCAACGGAGGGAAATTTGGATCGTGACAAGTTGGTATCAGAGCTCTAGGTTCATAGGTGCTACGAGTCATAAGCGGGTTTGGTAGAGTCTTGCGGATCGGTATGGAGATGTCTGTACCTATCTTCGAGAGGCTACGAACTATCAGGACAATTTCACTTCCTTCATTCCTATCGTGCGAATTCATTGATCTTGAAGTTTGAAATTATAGTTCCATTCTCTCACCGATGATGAGGACACGAGCGGCGGTTCTGGAGATGCTACCCGGAATCAAATGTCACAAGGGTCAGAGACAGAGGACAACGAGGAGCACGTGCCGAGTTAAGATGCCTACCAAATCATCCCTTAAGGAGTCGCCAGTAGTCCTAGTTAGGGAAAAGGTACTGGGGGTGCCTGTTGCTACCCCAAACTTCAGAAGACCGGAGCGCAGTTTTGAGTACAATTGGTACATCGGCTCAGGCAGGGTTGATTCTAGTGCACCAGTTTCTTCACAGATCAGGGGAGGAGTTCATATTCCCACCGTCTACACTCCAGAGCAGCGAGATCATATTGGTCAAGATCCAGTTGTCATGGCAGCACGGCATGTGGTTTCAGTTCAGCCCGTGGTTAGGACAGCAACATCGGAGGTAGAGCACCTTGGGATATAGAGGTACTGGAAGTAACACCCTTCTATCTTTTAGTGGATTGGCGGTGGGTAATGCCCAGGGTTTTCTGGAGGAGTGTCACTATATTCTTCGTACTTCGGGTATTGTGGAGACGAGTGAGATTGCTTTTGTCACGTCTCAGGTCCAGAGTAATGGATTGATCAGTGGTGGCGGCATATAAGCTGGGGTAGCCTGGCCGAGTTAGCTTTACTAGCATGGATTCAGTTTTCGGAGATGTTTTGAGGAAGGTTTCACCTCAATTCCGTCGGGATGTACATCGCGCGGAGTTTGAGCAGTTGAGTCAGGGCACTATGTCACCATTGGAGTACACCATCAGATTCAGTGAGTTGGCCAGATATACACCTCACTTGGTCGCTTCAGTTAGAGGGCGAGTCCGTAGATTCATTGAGGGACTCAGGCACGGTAGAGAATCTTGGGTCAACCAGTTCAGTTGCATTACCAGCTTCGCATGGGAGCGTTTTAGATACTCATGGGTCTCAGAGGATCCGTATCGTATGTCTTCCACAACCACATCGGTAGAGAGATTGTTTTCAGTGTGGACATGTTAGCCACATGGTAAGAAATTATTCCAGAATTCAGGTTTGAGAGTTATAGCAGGGTGTTCAGGTGGATAGAAGGCGCCTAAGAGGGGGAGACCCGACCCGTTAATGTGTTGCATATAGTAAGCTAGAGGCCGTCGTGTCAGATATCGTCACCCAGGTATGGCTTGATGTGCTAAAGTGGGGTACCATTGTATTTCACTATAGTCCTATTGGTCAGGATTAGTTCCCATTATTTGTTGTCTCATTTATGAGTGAGTTTCATGTATTGCACTCTATCTTTGTGCTTGCTCCTGTTGGGATATTCTGTGAGTAGTAGCCGTGTCTATCATTGTTTTATTCATCCTTTCTAGTGGCGAAACTGGAAGTGAGTCCATGTCGTCCTTCGTGGTAAGCTTTATGTGATTCTCCTAAGTATTTTGTTTTCGAGCTGTGATTTGATACTCCATTGAGATGTGAGTAAGTGAGCGATATGATTCTGTTAGCCGAGACGAATTAGCGGAGATATCTATTGGTATGATATATATTCGACATGTGTCGTAGAGTTGAGGGCGAGACCCTCGTGGTTCTTTGTGATTTGATATATTTGGACCGGGTTTAGTACCGCGGTGGAATCTTTATCAGGATGGCATCCTTGTGATTTGTTCATATGCTTTGCTTCTCTCTTGTTATATTGCTTTTGGTAAGTCAGTATCGATAAAGAGTTATGCATAAGGGCTGGTTTGATAGTACTTTTATATATGCTTCTATCTTTCCTACTCAGCCATTTCGTTATATGCTTCTTTAGTTCAGTTTGCGGGATGTGTGCCCGGTGGTATTAGCTGTGACTCGGTGATTCGGGTGTCTACTGATGAGATCTTTGTGTTTAATGCATCAGTATCGGTATTATGGGATTTGGAAACAGAGAGTTCTTCCATATGTGGGACTAACTGCCAATGTTAAGTTATGTCGGGCAGTTATGGTGATCAAAAGTGCTATTGAGCCTATGTGTGATGTGCTATGTTGTGCGGTCGTGCCTTATGGGCGTAGACCGTAGTTGATGCAGCTGGTTGAGGCTAATGCCGGACATGGATTTAGAATCGGGTCTTTTGGAAATGAGTAGAAAGTGAGGAATTGAGGAATTGAGGTATGAGGCTTATCGATGATGATAAGAAGGCTATATGGCAGTTGTGATAGTGTCATCACGCTTATGTATGTTGGGGTGACGTGGGATCACCCGCAGGTGTGTGCTGGAAATGCGCAATCAGTGATTGGATGAGTTCAAAGTGAACCTTAGCACGTTCGAGGAAGAACGTTTGTTTATGAGGGGGAGATTGTGATGACCCAAAAGGGTCATCCCGTATATTCTATCTAATTCTGTGTTCCAAGGTCGTGAAAACCTCCTTCTATCTCACCTCGATTTGTGTGCGCAGCCCGAGCGTGTCGTCGGGAAGCCTTTATGTGAAAAATTGATAAAAATGAAAATTTTGTATTGGAAATTTGAATAAAGTTGACTTCAGTCAACATTTTTGGTAACGGACCCGGACCCGTGATTTGACGGTCCCAGAGGGTTCGTAGTAAAATATGGGACTTGGGCGTATGCCCGGAATCAAATTCCGAGTTCCCAAGCCCGAAAAATGAATTTTTAAAGAAAATTATTTTCTGAAAAATATAAAGGTTTTTTAAAATGAAATTTGAGGTGAAACCTGTGATATCGGGCACGTATTATGATTCCGATGCCCGGTACAGGTTCGATATGATTTATCTGTGTTATCTGTGAAATTTGGTAAGAAACGGACTTAATTTGGCGTGATTCGGACCTTAAATGCAAAACGTAATGTTTATATAAGTTTGAAGAATTTTCATGGACTTTTAGTTTAATTCATCGTGTTAGTGTTGTTTTAGGTGGTTTGAAACCTCGAGCGAGTCTGTGTTAGGTTATATGACTTGTGTGTGTGGTTGGACGGGGTCCCGGGGGCCTTGGGTACGTTTAAGATGCTCATCGGGTGTTATTAGCACTTGGGAGACAGCTGAACCATTGATGGTTCTGGTGTCTCGCACCTGCGATAGACCTTCCGCAGGTGCGGACACGCAGGTGCGGCGAGGAGCTCGCAGGTGCGGACTTAGCCCAATCCCCCAATCCTCGCAGGTGCGATGTGTTTTTCGCAGATGCGGAGCCGCGGGTGCGGCCATTTGACCGCAGGGGAGACCCCAGGCTTCTTAGTGGGTTTTCGCACCTACGATGGTATTTCCGCAGGTGCGGTTCCAGAGGCGCAGGTGCGGAATTGCTGGGCAATTATATCATATCCGAGGGTTTATGTTATTTTCACCATTTTCAAAATGGGGAGCTCGGGAGAGGCGATTTTTGGAGGCTTTTGCTCCTGGTTAACTTGGGTAAGTGATTTTGATCCATTATAGACCAATTTTCATGATTCCATTCTTAAATCAAACCTTTAATTTCGAAAATTTTGGGTAGAAAATGAGATAAACTTCATAGACCAAATTATTGAGTTTTGATTGGGTTTTTGGTCTCCCATTTGAGAGATTTTCATATGTTTAGACTCGTGAGTGAATGGGTGTCCGGAAATATAATTTTTAGACAATTCCGAGACGTGGGCCCGGGGAACTTTTTGGGCGAATTTCCTAATTTCGCGTATTAGCTTCAGAATTATTAATTATTTTGTTTCCTTGTGATGATATTTACTCTATGCAATCGAATTGTCTATATTTGGGCCATCCGGAGTTGGGTACTCGTGGCAAGAGCATAGTATTGAGTTGATTAGCGTAGTCAAGGTAAGTATCTTGCCTAACCTTGTGGGGGGAACTACCCCTTAGGATTGAGTCTTTTATGTTAATTGCAGTTCGCGTACGCGAGGTGACGAGTGTGTACTCGAACTTATTTGCAAATAGATTGCCCTTTAGGGAGTTTTGGGCCCATATGTTCCCCGTATATGAATTGAACTTGTTATATCTGAATTCCTGATTCCTAATCCCATCTCCTCTTGTTCAAGTTAGAAGTACTTGCCTAGCATTCCTTATTTCTTATATGATCTTAATTGACTTAAATGAAGACTTTGTTTTTCCTACCGTTATGTTATGTCTTCCTTCATATGCTGCCTATTTACTGAGCATTGTTCAAACTGAGTTTATTCGGTGAAGCTAATTGTCTAAGTGAGATTGGTTATAACTGATTCCCTTGCCGGGATGATTTGGTTTCTTGGTTGCGAACTTGAATGTATAAAATCTTTGTTATATTTGTCTTGTTTTCCCCTCGTTATCTTATTATCTCTTTGTGCTTGGCATTCCTCTCAGTGGCTACTTCTTATGAGCGAGTTGTTACCAATTTTATGATTTAAGTCTTTGTATTGATTTGCTCATCGCACTTTGTATTCGACCTTGTTTGTTTTCACGCCGGTTATGGCAATATATGTTGTTTCTATTGCATTCTGGTTGTTTTTCTCAGTTGCTGCATTGCATATTTAAATTGGGACTACGGACAAAGATCCGGGAGCTTTCCCCCTATACTGCATTGCATATTTAAATTGGGATTACAGACAGAGATCCAGGAGCTTTCCCCCTGTACTGTATCGCATATTTAAATTGGGACTACAAACAGAGATGCGGGAGCTTTCCCCCTGTATTACATCGCATATTTAAATTGGGATTACGGACAGAGATCCGGGAGCTTTCCCCATGTACTACATTGCATGACAAATTCTGGGTGTCGGACTGAGTTCCGGTAGTTTATGATTGAGGAGATTTGAATCGAAAGATATAAATATATATATTGAAAGTATAGCTGAAAAGCAATTATCTCCAGGAAAAGTTACGTCTAAAGGACTTCTTTTCGAAAGTATATNTGAGCAGTACTTGGAAAAATATATTTTTAACATCACGTATATTGATGATACTTGAAAGAGCAGTATTTGGAAAAGTGTATTCGGACATCTCGTATTTGAAGAGACTATGTTATAAAGATTTCTCTTTATCAAAATATATAAATATACATTCAAAGAAAGTATGTTTCAAAGAAGAAATTTCTCTATTCCGAAATGATTATATCTTTAAAATTTTCAAAATGAACTCACGACTTAAAGGTTTTCACTCGAAAGTTTGACCAGTTTTATTGAGTCATTTGCTAAGGCCTGACGTGAATAAATTGATGTAGTGCTGAGTTGCTTGTGTTTTTGTTAGGTTGTAGTTTCCGCCATTTAGATTGCTTCATTTCCATTCTCTTTGCGTATTGTTATTATGCTGTCTGTTGATCGTGATTATTGAATTGTTTTCTGTGTTATTCGATCGTGTCGTTAATTACATTGAGAAATCTTTAGGTAGATATTTTGGATCGGTCATTTATACATCTTGCCTTTTTTACTTATTAGACCGGTGGTGTCTTGACTAGTCCTCGTCACTACTTCACCAAGGTTAGTCTTGATACTTACTGGACACCACTGTGGTGTGCTCATACTACACTTCTGCACAGTTTTGTGTGCAGCTTCAGGTTATGGTTGTTGGTAGCTGCGCAGATCGTTGCTGAGGAGACTCAAGGTAACCTGCTGCTGCGTTCGCAGGCTTCGGAGTCACCTTCATGTTTTATTTCTATTCAACTGTACTTACTTATTTCTAGGCAGTTGTACTTAGATTTGATAGAAAAATTTCATAGAGCTTATGACTTGTACTTACCGGGTTTTGAAAAATAGTAAACTCAGTCAAGAATTCTATTTCGAAATTTTTAAAATTTCTTTATTATTGTTGTTGTTTAATGGAAACATTAGGCTTACCTAGTCCCTAAGACTAGGTGTCATCACGATACCCAACGGAGGAAAATTTGAGTCGTGACACTTATGGTCCAACCCTTTTCCGGATCCCGCATATAGCGAGAGCTTAGTGCACATGACTGCCTTTCAATAGAGAAATATTGAATCGTACTACTTTGAAAATTCGTGATGCATAAAGCATAGTCGGAGATTCTTTTATTTAAGACAATAAGAGAAAAGGAAATATCTTGAAAAATACTAGGAGGAAAGTAAAAGAGGTTAATATGATTTATGAGGTTTAGTTGTCAGTTGCTATCTTGAAAAGTATAGTCAGAAAACCTTTCCAACTATAAGAACTAGCATCTGTTTCATTCGACGATTTGAGAAATCTCTTTCGGAATGCATAAGATAGTAGGACGTGAAAAGGTTTAACTTAGTGGTGGAGCTAGAGCTTCGGTAACAGGTTCGGTCGAACCTAGTAGCTTTAGTACAAACCTTATATTTGTCTAAAGAAATCAATTGAATAAGTACAAATTCTTACTTAAAAAACCCAATAATATAAAAAGAATAGAATCCCGAATTCAGTAACTTGAAATAACGGTTCCGCCTCTGATATAACTAATACAAACCTGCGTGGAGATGGGCAAGTCCCTGTCCTGTCAAGTTATCACTATTGAACTTCATCACTTCAGTACGTGTTGAGAATACTGTAACTGAGAAATGTTATGTCTTTGTGTACAGAATGCATAACAGAAGAAGGAGACGCCACTTTTCGATTACTATAACAATAATAAAAAAAGGTGAAAAGAGAGAAAGGAAGCGTGTACGCAGACCTTACGCCAGGCACCCCTGCCTGGCGAGGTAGAGAGGTTGTTTCTAATAAAAACTCGGTTCAAGAAAATGTGAAAAGAGAGAAAGGAAGAAGACGGAGAAGAAAGAAGGAATAGGAGGACAAAAGACATAAGGAAAAGGGGAGAACACTTTTCGATTACTATAAGTGTGAATATTACAGACAGTGAAGTGTCACAAGTCATGCAGAAACAGGCAATACGTACAAGAAAGAGATCCAAAGTGTAACTGAATAAAAGCCATGCATAGACGAACCAATCCAAAGTCCGAAGAACTGGCTAACCTAAAATGGTAAATTCTGAAAATTGAATCTCTAAGTCTTCTTAAAAAATGATAGAATATTCCCTTGCTTAGGATCCTTATTTCCTGTTTTCTTGTTTCCTGCTTTACCTGCTTGATGCGTAGGTGCAGTGCTTACCAGTGCGGGAGACTTCTTAGCCATAGGTGGTCTGAAATGAACCATAAGTTAGGTAAATACAAAGTATTAGAAGACTGCTAACAACCAGAAAGGAAGCAAAAAAGAGGATGATGATTAGAAAAGGCTTAAAAATAGAGGAAAAAAAGGTAATAAGTGCGACTGAAAGATTGCACGTTAACGAACTGATAGTCTATCATAAAACATAGAGGCTATTTCTATGTGTTCAGCTGCACCTAATGATGTACTCCTACGTATGTATGTGTGTGCGCGCACGAAAACCACTAAAATTCACTAAATATTAAACTTTGAGCTCATAATGTAAAAGTAAAATGAAATAAGTACTAAGAACTTTAAATGTTGAGCCCATTAGGTTCAAATCCTGAATCCGCCTCTGTTTCAAACCTTTAGCCAAGTTACTCGAAAATACATGGAATTCTTTCATACCCATTTCACACATGGCTTGGCTGATTCTTAGGCCACAAAATAGATGTAACACTTGTTCAACATTTGTACATAAAAGGTGACAGTAACCATGACTCAACATCATCTTACTGGGAAAAAATGCAGGAACGCTTTTGTATGTTTGTCTAATTAGCTTCAACGCTCTACAAGCCTCTCTAACATGGACATTAAATGTTGTTAATGTCATTTCTTTTAACATATTAGGACTTGGAAAGCCACATAAGAGCAACCATGTGTACTATAGTGACATCATTAAAATGACAGAACATGAATGTGTTCACCTGTCACCAGTACTTTTAACTGGTTTGTTGTCAGCTTTCTTCATTGTATTACTATCAGCATTTGTTTCTCCATCTTCACCCTCCCAAACAACCTCGGTCACTGGAAAGGGTAAGCAAATGAATCAGCGCAGGGACTAAAATCATTTAGGCAGTTATATTAGCACATTGAGGCATAGAATTTGGCTACTCTTGAGTAAAGAAATTAGTAGAGAGATCATCATATCTAGGTGAAAGGAAATGAACATGCATATCAAGAACAAGAGAATATCAATTCAAAAATAAAAATCCTTCAATGATAGAACAGGATCTGACAAAATATCAGTGCAATCTTCTTGGATGAGTTAACTACTTAGCTCATCAAGAATTGATCTTTTATTCACACTTTTAACTTCCTTCCCTCCATTGCATGACCCTAACCCAAGTTTCAAATAGTTATACTTAATTTAGACAATTGAATTTCATCATAATTCATACCTTCTCTTCCACGTTCGTCAATTCGTGTCTTCAATACTTTTCTCCTTTTAGGGGAAACTGGAGCAGCATCTGCCACTTCATCCTTTATACTTGCATTCTTAAGACTGGCATGTTCTGAAATCTTCTCTGAAGAGGACAACTTAGACTTCTCCGATTTGCTGGTAGGTAAGGGTTCTCTTTCTCGTTCATGACTCTTGGTGCCAGCCTCCTTTGCCTTCTTGACTTCCTGCTTTTCCAGTTCTAGAGTATTAGGACTTTGTTTTGATCCTAAAATCGATTTCTGCTTTGGAGGATCAGGTGATGCTAGGTTGACGGCATCCTTGAATTCATCTTCTTCATCCGAAAAATCAAAAATTACCCTCCTCTTTCTATTTCCTTCGCCATTTGATGTTCTCCTGATGCTGACTTGTTGATCGTCATCATCGCTGACCCTATCTTCTACTCCTTCCGGAGTACATATTTGAGCCGCATTACCTAAGTAAACATTTGTTCCAAAGGAAAGAAGTGGTCAGTCAAGGACCAGAACAAAACATAATACTAACTTCAATGACAAGCGACCAAACATCCAAAGGGACAAACCAGCAGGATTTGGTGTGGCATCACTGGTAGCAGCTGCAACACTGTCGGCTTTTTGCTTTGTGGATGCACGACCCCACATATTAGCCAACGCCCCGCCATTTTTAGCAGAACTTTTGTCAGACTGAACTGCCTTCTTAGCAGCCGGCAGTTGAGCAACTTTGTCTTTTTCTGCAGCAAGCTTACTACCCTGTCCAGGACCTGATGTGCCACGACTCTCACTTTTGGTATCAACCACATGCGAAGATGGCAAACTGGCGCTAGGACTTGGTAGTTGAATCTTTTTCTGATCAGGTTGCGCTTGGGCAGTAGAGTTGCTTTTACGAAGTCCTAATGCTCCACTTTTCACTTGAGGAACAGTAGTAGTGCTTGGAATTGTTCCTCCACCATTGCGCTTGACGAAAGGATTTGAAACTCCACAAAACCTGCAATACCAGTGACCATTAGAAAGGGAATCAACACCACCCACCACATGTGCATATCATAATATGGATTGCCTAACCACCTTGTTGAAATAATGAATACTTGTCAAAATTCTTAATGATTTGCATATCAAGGGTGTGAAAAAAAATGTCCACTCCAAAGCAATGATAATGGTTTAGATTTGAAGACTCTGAAATATAAGTCTTATACCTATTATCGAGTAAACAATTTTCAAATGAGGGAGGCAGCCTGAAGAGCTCTTCGGCCTGCACAAATTCAGCATTCCAGAGGGCCACTGGATCCTTTGGGATGCAAGCTTGCACGCTATAGACCTGAACTGAGCAATCATCCGAAAATTCTTTCTTGGCTTCTGCATAGAAATTAGCCGATTTAGCTTTGATAATAGTTGCAACAACTTGCCATAGAAACCAAAGCGCATGAATAACAAGTAGGAAGATATAAAACTTTACTTCCAGCATATCTCCATCAATATGACACTCATAAAAGCTTAAAGCAAAGGTAAAACAGCAATTCTAACATGCTAGCTTTAATCAGCCAAAGGTCAACTTCTCATAAGTGGGTGTGGATAAGAAAGCTGCAAACAACTTATGTAAGAAAGAATCCACTTAATGCATTCTTCATTCAGAATTGATATACCCCAACCGGTTTTTGATGTCATGAAACTGGAAATAATTAATTGGATCAAGGGCGTCAATCTATCATCGTTCCGAGTGACCAACGACAAACTTATAGTCTCAAATTCTTTATCTTTGTTAAATTTCTTGCAGGATCAACAGACCCAAAACTACTTGCTAGATCTGAACAGTATCTCCAACCACACCAATAAAGTCCCACTTTAAAGCTTGTTTCACTTTTTGGGCTTTAGATGTATCAGAATGCAGATATTGACATTAGTATGAGCTGAAACAAGTACCAAGCTTCTGAATGTGTAATTTTCTTTCACTGGTAAACAGTCTTAGCCTTGTATGTAATATTACGAGAGCTATGTTCTCCTATGGAGAAAACTTTTTTTTACCTGAAATAACTAACTGATAATTCTAATATGAAAAAGAGAAGTGGCATCAAGAAGATACCTATCAGTCTTCAGACATATAACAAAACAATGAGGCAACTAACGGGAATTTTGTTCAGCTATCAGCCCCCAATTTTGGCTTGAGAAAGTTTTGAAGTTTATATATCAGGAACATCCTCCATATGGCTCCAACTACGGTGCTAACTTGGTAAGAGAATGAAAATAATAATAATAATAATAATAAAAAGATCGGAAGAGGGGGCAATGAGTTCAGCTCGCTCCAATGCAAAATGTATAGAGCTTATGCCCGGTCAAACAAATTATTTTCATTACAAAGTGACATTTAAAAGAACATCCAACCTCCGAGGTTAGGAGCAGAGACAAGTCTTATATGGTAGGTTGAAGGGCTAGTTTTCAACCAGCCAGACAAGCTGTAGACCACCTCAAGACCATTTCCCTGTTTTTCAACAAATTCCTGAAGCAACCTGTTGTAAACAAGCAACTAGCCTTAGCATTACAGGATGGACAAACCAAAAAATACCTTACTGGAGAATTCATTTAAAGCTTACCTCTTTGCAGAATCTGATGACACCAGAAAATTACGACTCAGCCACTTGTATGAAACCTGCATCCCAACAAATATAGAAGTTTAAATGGTTACTCTCCCCCCCCCCCCCCCCCCCCCCCACAACCCCCAAAAAATAGTCCTCTGACTTTGCTTGGGTAACTAGTCATTGCTATTATAAGCAGAATGCAGAATTAGAGTATAAGTTAGTCATAGGGATAACAGCAACAAAAAAAACCAAGTCTTTGGCGAACTAGAAATTCTTGTTACTAGCGATGGAAATTTTACTTTGACGACTGAGAACTTCTATCTAGAATAACTTCTGCATATTTAATATGTATTTTCGTTTCACCAAAGGAAAAGAACAAAGACGTAGTTAAAAGAAACTCGAGTGTCCCTACTATGTAATGATCTTCAATTCATGTACCTAAAGTGGCATCTGCCCCCAACCCCGCTGATGCAATCCTAGACGATGCAGCAGCTTAGATGAAGCAGAGGATGCAGAGATGCTGAGCTGGCACACGTGGTTAGAGCATTGCTAAGCTAGATCAGTTTGTCGAAGATAGTTAGGATTGTAACTAAATTTGTGAAGTCAATTAGTTAGTTAGTTACAATTCTAGTTGAGATGCTGGTGATTCATCTTGTAATTGATTCCATTTTACTTCAATCTGTATATATACACAGTTGTGAGAGGTATATTTGGGATTAATCAAATGAAATACAACTTCTCTCTCCTCTCTAAACTCTCTAGCTTTTTCAGCTAGAATTCTCGAATTCATTTCCTGATCTACCTTCCATCTTCCTCAAGCTATAGCTCCTGGATTGTTCCTCATTCATTTGTTGTGTGTGTATGCATCACCCTAGACCGCGTATCTAGGATTTGAACATTATTGGTTCGGGATTGTACCACAGTCCATTTGATTTACTTGGTTCGAAATCTAACATTTATAATCATTCAGTGGATTTTTAACACATATACAGAGTCTATTACCTTCTATATTCACCCTGCATCCGCCCCCCCCCCCCNCAAAAATAAGAGGAAAGTGAAGTATTAAGAACTGCTGTCTTACCCTGTAAAATTATACTACAACTATTGCAAATAGATAACTTTATGAATCAAAAAATCTGTGATTTCTCATTAATGAAAAGTACTCCCTCTAATCCATTTTATGTGACGCACTTTCCTCTTTAGTCTGTCCCAAAAAATGACACATTTTTATATCTAAAAGAATTAACTTTAAACTTCTCAGCCTTGTTTTAGGTCACAAGTTTCAAAATAATTTCTTTCTTAAACTTAGCGCCTAGCCAGACATCGTCACATAAAACGGGACATGGGTAGCTTCTTTTTTCCAAAATTAGCAAGCAGAAAACTTTCTAAAACAACTAGGTTTTATAAATCAATTAAAAAAAGGCACTTTATAAATTATTTTAGTGATATTAGCCAAAGTAAGGAGCTGATAGAATAAATAAATCACCTTCAATAAGTAAATTATTATAGAAAATTAGAAATATAACAATAGAAACATTTATTCTAAATTACCGTAATGATAATTTAATAGTCAACAAGGGAATATACTGAAACAAGCGGAAGAGTTTACCACTTGAAGTTTGTCTGATACAAGAGCTTGAATCTCATCGAGGATGCCTAGGGTTTCCATGTCATCCGCCATTTTCGGGTACGTTCGATACGGGTCGGGTCAAATCTGACGGAGAAGAAAGAGAATACGAATTTCCCACGCAAATAGCACTCGATTTCCCGCCAATGTAAAGAACTTTTGGGGTTTTATATGGGCGAGTATCTATTTCTCTGGGACCAAGGGGGGAGGGAACTCACGTGCGGTTCACGTGCTTTGAGATAGTATACTAAGAAAATTACAAAACTGTTTTTCTTTTTTCTTTTTTTCCTTTTTTGAATATGCAAAATTCAAATATGTTATGAAATTATTATATGGTGGATGTCCATTAATTACTCCGCTATAGATAATTTTTCTGAAGAAGATTATCCATTTAGTAATTTGTTGAAGTTTATCTACAAGCAGTTGATGCAGGCAGGTTGCAAGCAACTCAATAAAATGATTTGCAGCAGCTTCTTATTAAACAGGCAGGTTGCAAGTAGCTCATGCAGACAGCTTACAAGCAACTGAAGAAAAGCCTTGCAGCTGCTTCTTGAAAAGCCTCGCAGCTGCTTCCTTTCTTCTACAAATAGAGGAGTTTTCAGTTCATTATGTACATCAGTTTGAAAGTTCAATAATATATCAGTTTCTATCTGCACTTGTCTTTAGTTTATTTACTTTACAGTCGTTATTTTATAACACGTTATCAGCACGAGACTCTTCCATCTCGAGCAAATACTTTGAAAGTATTAAAGGTACGAACTTTCTTTTTCTAAATAATATCAAATCTTTCTAAACTTGAATTTGTAGCCCTGGATATATCGGGCAAAAGCTACATGTGTCGGGTGCTTGATGCTGAAATTCATCTTGATGAGATGGGTCTGGCAGACACCATCAAGGACAAAAATCAAGCATCAAACCAAGACCGTGCCAAAGCCATGATATTCCTACGCCATCACCTTGATGAAGGCTTGAAAATGGAATATCTCACTGTTAAAGATCCAGTCATACTGTGGAATAATTTGAAAGATAGATATGACCACCTGAAGATGGTCGTTCTTCCACAGGCACGTTATGACTGGACTCATTTAAGGCTACAAGATTTTAAATCTACAAGTGAGTATAATTCTTCTATGTTCAGGATTATTTCCCAATTGAAATTATGTGGTGATAATATTACTGATCAGGATATATTGGAGAAAACTTTCACCACTTTTCATGCCTCGAATATGCTCCTGCAGCAGCAATATCGAGAGATGGGATTCAAAAAGTATTCCGAACTTATCTCACATCTTCTTGTAGCCGAGCAACATAATGGGCTATTAATGAAAAACCATGAAAGCCGACCAACTGGTTCTTGTCCACTCCCTGAAGTGAATGAGACGAAATTCCACCGAGCTAAGCACGGAAGAGGTCGTGGCCCCAGTCGTGGTCATGGCCGTGGTCGGGGAAGAAAATCTAATCATGGCAATAATAATGCACCAAAGAACCCTCCTAACCACCATCAGTGGAAAAGGAAGGAACAAAAGCATGAAGTGGTGCAAGCAACAAATGCAGAAAATGCATGCTATAGATGTGGGGGAAAAGGGCACTGGTCACGTACCTGTCGTACGCCAAAGCACCTGGTTGAGCTTTATCAAGCCTCCCTGAAGAAGATAGACAAAAATGCTGAAGTAATTTTTATTTTTGAAGATAATTTAGACTTCATGCATTTGGATGTAGATGATTACTTTGCACTCCCAGAAAGAGAAACAAGTCATGTAATCGCTGATGAATCTGTAGAAATGTAAATATTTTAATTTTTGTTGTTTGTAGTAGATAGTATAGCTATGTAACAGAAGTTACGTTTTGATAATAACGTTTATTATAATATATTTTGTTTATGTCATTTTGAAGAATATGGATGATACTCAAATTATGTTTGGATCAAAGACCAATCATGAAGATATTTTTGTAATTGATAGTGGAACAACTCATGCCATATTCAAAGATCAGAAATACTTTTCTTATTTGCATAAGGAAAAAACAAATGTTTCTATAATTTCTGGTAATATAAGTTTGATTGAGGCTCCGGAAGAGCAATTGTATTTCTGTCTAAGGGAATAAAACTTATTATAAACAATACATTATTCTCCTCCAAGTCCCGAAGAAACTTGTTGAGTTTTATAGATATCCGCCGAAATGGGTATCATGTTGAGACAATAGATGAAATGAACGAGGAATATATTTGTACTTACAAAGAATATTTCTGGCCAGCAATGCATTGTGGAAAAGTTATCAACTTTATCTTCTAGCTTATATTATTCAAAGACCAGTGCAGTTGAAGCACACTCTATCGTAAACCAAAAGTTTACTGATTCAAATACTTTTGAGCTTTGGCATGGCCGTTTGGGCCATCCTGGATCAATAATGATGAGACGAATTATTGAAAATTCAAGTGGACATCCACCAAAGAACCTGAAGATTCTTACAAATTATGAATTTTCTTGTGATGCTTGTTATCAAGGTAAAATGATAACTAGACCATCACCAATGAAGGTTAGCATGGAATCCCCTGCCTTTTTAGAGCGTATACATGGGGATATATGTGGACCTATTCACCCACCAAGTGGGTTGTTTAGATATTTTATGGTCCTAATAGATGCATCTTCAAGATGGTCTCATGTGTGCCTACTATCATCTCGCAACCTGGCGTTTGCTAAGCTATTAGCCCAAATAATTTGATTAAGGGTACAATTCCCAGATTATCCTATAAAGGCTATTCGCCTTGATAATGCTGGAGAATTCTCATCTCAAGCTTTTGATGATTATTGTCTATCAATTGGGATAAAAGTTGAACATCTTGTAGCTTATGTTCATACTCAAAATGGGCTTGCAGAGTCATTTATGAAACGCCTACAATTGACAGCAAGACCACTACCTATAAAAACAAAATTGCCCACTATTTATTGGGGACATGCTATTTTGCATGCAGCATCACTTATTCGTCTCAGACCGACACATTATAATAAATATTCTCCGTCATAATTAATTTTTGGTCATGAACCAAATATTTCTCATCTACGAATTTTTGGATGCGCTGTATATGAGCAAGTAGCACCACCACAGCGTAGTAAGATGGGTCCACAGATAAGGTTAGGAATATATATTGGGTTTGAATCACCCTCTATTATTCGCTATCTTGAACCATTGACGGGAGATTTATTTACTGCTCGATTTGCAGATTGTCGATTTAATGAAACAAATTTCCCACAATTAGGGGGAGAGAAAAAGGAAATCAAAAGAGAAATTGTGTGGAAAGTTTCATCATTATCTCATTTTGATCCACGTACCCCTATATGTAATCAGGAGGTCCAGAAGATCATCCATTTACAGAATATAGCAAATCAAATGCCAGATGCATTTACTGATTTGAAAAGGATTACTAAATCACATATCCCTGCAGAGAATGTGCCTATCCGAATTGATGTCCCAGCAGGACCATCTACTAGCATGATAGCTAGTAAACCCAAAACACGCCTGAAGCGTGGTAGGCCTCTGGGTTCTAAGCATCGAAATCCTAGAAAAAGAAAATCGACAAATGATCAAAATAATACTATGAAGGGATCTCCTGAAGAGACCCAAGATCTGATTAGTTCTGAGATTTCTGAAGAAATCAATGAACCCGAGACTTAGGTGAGTGCGGAACTTTTAATAAGTTCTACTGGTGATGGGATTATTTAAATCGATCTGAAATAGTGGTGGATAATATTTTTGCATATAATGTTGCACTAAACATTATGCAAGATAGTGAGGATCTTGAACCCCGATCTGTCGAAGAATGTCGACAAAGATCTGATTGGCCAAAATGGCAAGAGGCAATTCAATCGGAATTGAAGTCCCTT
>ML366778.1:18486-54073 GCA_005239505.1 Nicotiana paniculata
GATTTATAAAAGGTGATAGAACGAAGCACATTTCACCAAAATTATTCTACACACACGATCTTCAGAAAAATGGTGACATTGATGTGCAACAAATCCGTTCAAGTGACAATCCAGCAGATTTATTCACTAAATCTTTGCCAACTTCAATTTTTGAGAAGATGGTATACAAGATTGGAATGTGGAGACTAAAATATTTGAAACAAGGTTTTCATCAGGGGGCGTAAAATACGCGCTGCACTCTTTTTCCCTTACTAAGTTTTTTCCCATGAGGTTTTTCTTGTAAGGTTTTTAATGAGGCAGCTGGAAATGCGTATTACTAAATATGTGTACTCTTTTTCCTTCACTAGGATTTTTTCCACTGGGGTTTTCCTAGTAAAGATTTAACGAGACACATTATCTTTAATGAACATCCAATGGGGAGTGTTATGAAATTATTATATTGTGGATGTCCATTTTATTACTCCGCTATAGATATTCTTCCTGAAGAAGGTTATCCATTTAGCAATATGTTGAAGTTTATCTACAAGCAGCTGATGCAGGCAGGTTGCAAGCAACTCAATAAAATGATTTGCAGCAGCTTCTTATTAAACAGACAGGTTGCAAGCAGCTCATGCAGACAGCTTACAAGCAGCTGAAGAAAAGCCTTGCAGCTGCTTCCTGAAAAGCCTCGCAGTTGCTTCCTTTCTTCTATAAATAGAGGAGTTTTCAGTTCATTATGTACATCAGTTTGAAAGTTCAATAATATATTAGTTTCTCTCTACACTTGTCTTTAGTTTATTTACTTTACAGTCGTTATTTTATAACAAAATATATATATTTGGAGTGATGGAAAATATTTTTCAGAAGAAATTTTATCTCACTATCCAGTATTCACTAGTATTTAGAAACTATTTCAAATGGATAACAAATGTAGAAAATATAAACAAAGAAAGTTGTATACGGTCCGAACGGGCCTGCCCTTCTTATGACTAATCGAGGTTGGATCATGATTGGTCAAGGTTCGGCCTTGTATTACATCGAGCTATAGTGCGGAGTTAGATTGCTGAGCTCGTAATCCAGAGGCCGATCAAGGTCGAGATCGGCCAAGATCGATATCGAGTAAAATAGAAATCGAGCAAGACCGATGGAAGTTTACCTAGTCAAATAACGGTAAGCCGAAATATCCGTAATCGAGCAAGGATCACGACGGAAATCTCGGCACGTATCAAGATGAGGCCGATTAATTAGTCAATCATGGAATTTCCTGTTATATTAGAATTGTATCATAAGTAGGACTCCCCTACTATATAAAGGAGGTCTCATCATTTGTAAATCATCATATTCACGCAATACAAAGCAATATACTACCTTTCTATTAAGCTTTCAATATTATATTACCTTGTTCATATATCATTGTCACGATCCAAATTCCCAACCTCAGGGATCGTGATGGCGCCTAACACCACACTTGCTAGGCAAGCCAATGTTAGAGTTCGATTAGCTATTTTACTTTGATTATCCACTTAAACATAATAAAATAAATTTAAAGTAAACTTAATCTAATGAATTCCAAGAATAACTCCAAATATAAAATAATAAACAAATAAATAAACCGAGCCACAAACTAATTATATGAATAACTCTAAGACTACCCCAGGGTCTGGTGCCACAATTCGCGAACTACTAAAGAATACTACAATTAATGGGCTCAAAGAAATAATATAATTGTTTTAGAAAAATTATAAAACAACCTCTACGAACTAAGTGAAGACTCTCGGGACTGCGAACGCCAGCAGATATATCTTGTGTCTCCGGATAATAGATAGCTGCCACTAAAATCACTATTGTTGGCCGGTACCTGAATCTGCACAAAAGAATGCAGAATGTAGTATCAATACAACTGACCCCATGTACTGAGTAAGTGTCGAGCCTAACCTCGACGAAGTAGTGACGAGGCTAAGGCGGGGCAATTATAACTTAACATGTGGCAATACATATACATATATAATAACGCAATAAAATAATTCTACACAAACAAGAAAATATAAAGTGAAACAATAAATAAAATAACTCAGTCGCCTATTCTAGGCCTCAGTTGTCACCAAAATTTCACACAAGTTTCCAAATTTCCAAAACTTTGATTTAAAAATAACCAAATGTGCAGGATATGGAAAAACAGTAGGATAACCCAATAAATTTCCAAATCTTTGTAAAAAATCAATAAAACATAATTATCCTCCCTTATCACTGTCATATATTTATATTCTCTCTGTGCACCCTTATCACAGTCATATATTCATTTACATCAAAACTTTCACAATTCAGGCCAAACCTTTCACAATACTTTTGTCTCAACAATCATAAACAATAAACGGTAGTTCTCACAACTTCATAAATAATATATATATATATATATATATATNTCGGTTTTTATGTACCACAATGAAACCAAGGAAAACAACTAATATTTTCCCAAACATGATTGCAACAAGGCTTACAACAATATAACAAGCCAAGTAATTATAGAAGACAACAATGAACATAAAACAATTAAAAACATGAAGCAACTAGATTAGAAACGGGGAAGAGATCATGTAAGTGGACCATATGGTGGTGCATAGATACTCGTCACTTCACCTATATACCACACACATGCATTTTCACATAACAATTAAGTTGAGGATTCCTATTCCCTCAAGTCAAGGTTAAACCAAGCACTTACCTCAATTTCGCAGGTCACTCGATGTTCAGTTATAGCTTTTCCTCTTGAATTCACCTCCAATACACTCGAATCTAACCATAATTAACTTAATATCATTAATTAATTCTAAAGGAACTAACTTTACTAAAAATTATAATTTTTCCTAAGCTTTCTCAAAAAAAGTTAAAAAACCCGACCCCGGGTCTGCTTGGTCCAAACTCGGGGTTCAGGCCAAATCACGTTTACCCATTCACCCACGATCCCGAATATACAATTAGTTTCGAAATTCGACCTCAATTAGAGGTAAAGATTCGATTATTATAAAATTTCCTAATTCTACCCAAACCCTCAATCTTTACCGTGAAAATTCTTAATTTTTGATTTAAATGTGATGAAAAGCATTGGGTAATTGAAAGGGTAAAGTTTAGAATTGATTACCAACAACTTGGGATGAACTTTGATGAAGAAAATCGCCCTTATGGCTGTGGGATTCAAAAATTAAGAAGAAAAAGGGTTTTGTCCGTGTTTAAAAGAGTATTTATATAGCTGGGCAAACCTTCTATGCGTTCGCATAGGGCCTGCCGCGTTCGCATAGGCTACAGGGCAGCTGGCCATCGCGTTCGCGTTGGGGGGGGGGGGGGGGGGGGGGGCGTTCGCATAGGGTGCTGGGCTCCCCTCCCCCCAGGTCCAATACACTATGCGTTCGCGGGTCCTAGACCGCGTTCGCGCTGAACAAAAATGACCTCCCAATAAATTACTCTGTGCATTCGCGCTTGGGGTCATGCGAACGCATTGAACAAAATACCTGAGAACCTACAACGGAAAACCAGTAGAGAATTTCAAGTGTAAAATATCCCGTGGCCTATCCGAAACTCTTCGAGCCATCGGGGCTCTAAACAAAACATGCACACAAGTCTAAAAACATCATACAGGCTTGCTCGTGCGATCAAATCATGAAAATAACATGTAAAACTATGAATTAAACCTCAAAACTCCTCATTTTTCTCAAGAACACTTAAAGTTCATTATTTCTCAACCGGACGTCCAATCACGTCAAATAACCTCTGTTTTTCACCAAATTCATAGTTAAAATTTAAATACTATAACAAATCTGTACCGGGCTCCGAAATTAAAATACGGGCCCGATACCAATGGTTTCAAATATTAATTCTTTTCTTTATTTCATTAATATTTCAACAAAATAATTTCTTTCAAAAATTAATTTCTAAGGCTTGGAACTTCAGAATTCATTTCCGGGCATACGCCCAAGTCCCATATTTTACCGCGGACCTCTCGGGATCGTCGGAACACAGATCCGGGTCCGTTTACTCAAAATGTTGACCAAAGTCAACTATAATCAAATTTTAACTGTAGAAATCACTATTTCTCATATTTTCGCATAGAAGCTTTTCCGGTTTCACGCCCAGACTGCACACGCAAATCGAGATATTTAAAATTAATCTTTTTATGGCTATAAGACTAGAACGGAGTTTAAATTCATAGAATGACCCCGTGGGTCATCACAATCTCCACCTATAAAACAAATGTTCGTCCTCAAATGGACATAGAAAATTACCTGAATTGGCGAACAAGTGTGGATATCTACTCTGCATGTCCGACTCAGACTCCCAAGTAGCTGCCTCCACAGGCTGGCCTCTCCACTGCACTCGAACTGAAGGATAACTCTTAGACCTCCACTGGCGAACCTGCCAGTCTAAAATGGCTACCGGCTCCTTCTCATAAGTCAAGTCTTTGTCCAATTAGACAGAGCTGAAATCTAATACGTGGGACGGGTCACCATGATATTTTCATAGCATAGACACGTGGAATACCGGATGAACTGAGGATAACCCTGGAGGAACGCAAGTCTATAAGCTACCTCCCCCACTCTATCAATAATCTCAAACGACCCGGTATACCTAGGGCTCAATTTACCCTTCTTTCCAAACCTCATAACACCCTTCATGGGCGACGCACGGAGCGATACCCTCTCTTCAACCATGAATGCCACATCACGAACCTTACAATTGGCATAACTCTTTTGCCTAGACTGAGTTGCACGAAGTCTCTCCTGAATAATCTTGACCTTATCTAAGGCCTCTTGAACTAAGTCTGTACCCAGTAACTGAGGCTCTCCCGGCTCAAACCATCCAACTGGAGATCTGCACCGTCTACCATATAATGCCTCATAAGGAGCCATTTGAATGCTCGACTGATAGCTATTATTATAAGCAAACTCCGCTAACGGCAAGAACTGATCCCACGAACCTCAAAAGTCAATAACACAAGCGCGGAGCATATCCTCCAAAATCTGAATGGTACGCTCAGATTGCCCGTCAGTTTGAGGGTGAAATGTTGTGCTCAACTCCACTCGGGTACCTAACTCACGCTGAACTGCCCTCCAAAAGTGTGAAGTAAATTGCGTACCCTGATCAGAAATGATATACACGGGCACACCATAAAGGCGAACAATCTCCCGAATATATAACTCAGCCAACCTCTCCGAAGTATAAGTACTCACCATAGGAATGAAATGAGTTGATTTAGTCAGCCTATCCACAATAACCCAAACTGCGTCAAATTTCCTCTGAGTCCGTGGGAGTGCAACGACGAAGTCCATATCCACAATAATCCAAACTGCGTCAAATTTCCTCTGAGTCCGTGGAGTCCAACGACGAAGTCCATAGTGATACGCTCCCACTTCCACTCAGGAATCTCTATATGATATAGCAAACCACTGGGTCTCTGATGCTCATATTTTACCTGCTGACAATTTAAGCAACGAGCCACATACGCAACAATGTCCTTTTTCATCCTTCTCCACCAATAATGCTGCCTCAAGTCTTGGTACATTTTGGTTGCACCTGGGTGAATAGAATACTTAGAACTGTGAGCCTCCTCAAGGATCAACTCACGAATGCCATCAACATTAGGCACACATATACGACACTGCATCCTCAAAACACTGTCATCTCCAACTGCAACCTGCTTGGCACCACCGCGCTGAACTGTGTCCCTAAGAACCATCAATGCGGGTCATCATCCTGCCGCTCTCGGATACGCTCAATTAGAGAAGACCGAGCGGCTGTACAAGCTAGAACACTGCTGGGCAAAATATCCAACCTCACGAACTGATTAGCCAATGTCTGAATATCTGAAGCTAACGGTCTCTCACCGACTGGAATGTACGCAAGGATGCCCATACTCACCGCCTTCATACTCACTGCATCGGCCACCATGTTGGCCTTCCCTGGGTGATACAATATAGTGACATCATAATCCTTCAGTAACTCTAACCATCTCCGCTGCCTCAAATTTAGATCTTTTTGCTTAAATACGTACTGGAGACTGCGATGGTCAGTGAAAACCTCACACGACACGCCATAAAGATAGTGCCTCCAAATTTTCAATGCATGAACAATGGTTGCCAACTCCAAGTCATGAACATGATAATTCTTCTCATGGACTTTCAGCTACCGAGACGCATATGCAATCACCCTGTCATCCTGCATCAATACTGCTCCAAGTCCAACTCGGGAAGCATCACAATACACCGTGAAAGAACCCGAACCTGATGGTAACACCAACACCGGTGCTGAAGTCGAGGCTATCTTGAGCTTCTAAAATCTCGACTCACACTCGTTTTACCATTTAAATGGGGCTCCTTTCTGAGTCAATTTAGTCACTGGGGTTGCTATGGATGAGAACCCCTCCACAAAACGACGGTAGTAACCCGCCAAACCAAAGAAACTTCTGATCTCTGTGGTTGTAGTGGGTCTAGGCCAGTTCTTGACTACCTCTATCTTCTTAGGATCAACCTAAATACCCCTAGCTAATACGATATGAGCCAAGAAGGCTACTGAATCTAACTAGAACTCACATTTTGAAAACTTGGCATACAACTGATTATCTCTCAAAGTCTGGAGGGCTATACGGAGGTGCTGCTCATGCTCTTCTCGACTGCGGGAGTATATTAGAATATTATCACTGAACACGATCAGGAAAGAGTCAAGATGGGGCTTGAAAACCCGATTCATCAAATCCATAAAGGTTGTTGGAGCATTAGTCATCCCAAAGGACATAACCAAAAATTCGTAGTGCCCATACCTCGTCTGAAAGGTTGTCTTAGGAACATAGGACGCCCTAATCTTCAGCTGATGATAGCCCGATCTCAAATCAATTTTTTAAAATACTCTAGCACCCTGAAGTTGATCAAATAAGTCATCAATCCTTGGCAACAAATACTTATTCTTGATAGTAACTTTATTCAGCTACCGGTAATCTATACACATCCTCATCGACATGTCTTTCTTCTTTACAAACAAAATCGGTGCACCCCAAGGCGAGACACTAGGTCTGATGAAACCCTTATCTAGAAAGTCTTGCAACTGTTCTTTCAACTCTTTTAGTTCTGGTGGGGCCATTCGATATGGAGGAATAGAAATGGGCTGAGTTCCCAGAGCCACATCAATACAAAAATCAATATCCCTGTCGGGTGGCATCCCCGACAGGTCTACAGGAAATACCTCGGGAAACTCACGAACAATAGGAACTGACTCTATAGAAGAAACCTCGGCGTATATGAGCCAAATAATCCAAACACCCCTTCTCCACCATGCGTCGAGCCTTGGAATATGAAATCACTAGGCTGGGAGAATGACCAGGAGTCCCTTTCCATTCTAATCGAGGCAACCCCGGCAATGCTAAGGTAACTGACTTGGCGTGACAATCCAAGATGGCATAATAAGGCGATAACCAATCCATGTCCACTATAACATCAAAACTGACCATGTTTAGGAGTAAAAGATCCACATTAGTTTTAAGACATTCAATGACTACTACGCACGAACGATACAATCTACCACAATAGCATCCCCCACCGGTGTAGACACATAAACAGGAACACTCAAGGAATCACGGGGAACCCCCAAATAAGAGGCAAAATAGGATGAAACATAAGAATAAATAGATCCGGGATCAGACAAAACTAAAGCAGCTCTATCACAAACTGAGATGATACCTGTAATAACAACGTCAGAGGACTCTGCCTCAGGCCTGGTTGGAAATGCATATAATCGGGACTGGGGCCCGTCACCCTGAGCCACATTTCTGGGAGGATCTCCACCTCTAGCTATCTAACCTCCACCTCTAACATTCTTTCATCTACCTCTAACTACATGACCCCTACCCCTTGCTGGCTGGGCAGGTGGTACTGGAGTTGGTGTCAAAACTATGGCACGAGAACCCTGATGCTGAAACTGATTACCTGCATATTTCGGAAAACTCCTCCGGACATGCGCAAATTCACCACACTCGAAACATCCCTCCTGATAACTATGCTGACCCGAACGAACCGGATGTCCACGATGAAAACTTTGTAGAGGAGGTGCTCTAATAGGAGCTGAAGGAGAACTGTAGATTGGCTGAGCAGGAGAAGGCAGATAAGAACCACGACCACCCGAAGTACCATGTGAAGCATGTAGTGCTGAATGAAATGGCCTGGAAGAATGGCCTCTGCTAAATGAAGTCCCGCCTCCAGATGAGGCACCACTGAAACCACCAGAATGGAGAGGTCTCTTGTCAACCCCTGACCTCCCATTCCGAGAACCGAACTCAACCCTCCTAGCCACATTAGTTGCATCCTGCAATGAAATATCGGTCCCTCTCTCTCTCTCTGTGGGCAACAAGAGAATAGCATGTCTAGCCAAATCCACGAAACGAGTCTCATATTGGGTCACGGTCATACGGCCCTGCTGTAGTCGCAAATTGACGACACTTCTCCTCTCGAGTAGTAACATGCAAAAACTTCTCCATAAACAGATGAGAAAACTGATCCCAGGTCAAGGCAGGCAACCCAGTTGGTCTAGTCAACAGATAATCCCTCCACCATTTCTTGGCGGAACCAGTCATCTGAAAAGCAGCAAAATCGACCCATTGGTCTCCAAAATACCCATATTACGCAACACCTCATGACAACTATCCAGATATTCCTGAGGGTCCTCTGAAGTAGCACCACTGAAGTGAATATGGAAAAGCTTGATAAACCTGTCCAGTCTCCACAAAGCATCTGAGGACATGGCTTTCCCATTAACGGGTAGCACTGCTGCAACTGGCTGCATTACCCTAACTGGATTGGCTACTGGGTCTGAACCTGAGGAGTAGTATGAACCGGAGTGTGGGTAGCAGAAGTCTGTATCCCTCCTCCAGCCTGAGATATGGCTGCTGCAACAGGGAATGTACCAGTCTGGACCACACTCTCCATAAGGCCCACTAAATGGACCAAAGCATCCTGAAGAATCGGGGTAGCAATAAACCCGACGGGGACCTGAGATGGTCCCGCCGGAACGATCTGAGCTGGAACCCCCTCATTAATCTCGATCTAAGGTTCCACAGCTGGGGTTGCTGCCTGAGTAATGGGCTGAGTCCTGCCCCTGCCTCGGCCTCTGGCGCGGCCTCGACCTCTGACCCTAGTAGGAGTTGCTGCTGCTGGAGGACCGAAATGCTAGTCAGCGGAAGAGGAAGCACGTTTCTCGCCATCTGCGAGAGAATAGAAGAATCCAATCAGTATTTGAGATACAAGAATCGCACAATAGAACAGAAATAAAAATGGAGTTGTTTCCTAACTCAATAGCCTCTGAGAGATAAGTACAGACGTCTCTGTACCGATCCTTTAGACTCTACTAAGCTTGTTCGTGAATTGTGAGACCTAAGAAACCTAAGGCTCTGATATCAACCTGTCACGACCCAAATTCCCAACCTTAGGGATCGTGATGACGCCTAACACCACACTTGCTAGGAAAGCTAATGTTAGAGTTCGATTAGCTATTTTCCTTTAATTATCCACTTAAACATAATAAAATAAATTTAAAATAAACTTAATCTAATGGTTTCCAAGAATAACTCCAAATATAAAATAATAAGCAAATAAATAAACTGAGCCACAAACTAATTATATAAATAACTCTAAGACTACCTCAGGGTCTGGTGTCACAATTCACGAACTACTAAAGAATACTACAATTAATGGGCTGAAAGAAATAATACAATTTTTTTAGGAAAATTATAAAACAGCCTCTACGAACTAAGAGAAGACTCTCGGGATCTGCGAACGCCGGCAGATATACCTCATGTCTCCGGGTAATAGATAGCTGCCACTAAAATCTCTACTGTTGGACGGTACCTGAATCTGCACAAAAGAGTGCAGAGTGTAGTATAAGTACAACCGACCCCATGTACTGAGTAAGTGCCGAGCCTAACCTCGACGTAGTGATGAGGCTAAGGCTGGGCAATTATAACTTAACATGTGGCAATACATATACATATATAATAACGCAATAAAATAATTCTACACAAACAATATAAACTGAAATAATAAATTAAATAACTCAGTCGTCTATTTCAGGCCTCAACTCTCACCAAAATTTCACACAAGTTTCTAAATTTCCAAAAATTTAGTTTAAAAATAACCAAATGTGCAGGATATGGGAAAACAGTAGGACAAACCAATAAATTTCCAAATCTTTGTAAAAAATCAGTAAAGCATAATTATCCTCCCTTATCACTATCATATATTTATATTCTCCCTGTCCACCCTTATCATAGTCATATATATTTCCTCTGTCCACCCTTATCACATTCATATGTATATATTTCCCCAGTCCACCCTTATCACAGTCGTATATATTTATTTCCCCAGTCCACCCTTATCACAGTCGTATATATTTATTTCCCCTGTTCACCCTTATCACAGTCATATATTCATTTACATCAACACTTTCACATTTCAGGCCAAGCCTTTCACAATACTTTTGTCTCAACAGTCATAAATAATGAACGGTAGTTCTCACAACTTCATAAATAATATCTCAAAATGAACCAACATGAATATATATATACACACATCTTGTAAAATCAATGTCAACCCACTCGGTCTTTATGTACCACAATGAAACCAAGAAAAACAACTAATACATTCCCAAACATGATTGCAATAATGCTTACAACAATATAACAAGCCAAGTAATTATAGAAGACAATAATGAACATGAAGCAATTAGATTTGAAACGGGGAAGAGATCATATAAGTGGACCATTTGGTGGCGCATAGATACTCGTCACCTCACCTATACACTACACACATGCATTTTCACATAACAATTAAGTTGGAAATTCCTATTCTCTCAAGTCAAGGTTAAACGAAGCACTTACCTCAATTTCGCAGGCTACTCACCGTTCAATTATAGCTTTTCCTCTTGAATTCACCTCCAATACACTCGAATCTAACCATAATTACCTTAATATCATTAATTAATTCTAAAGGAACTAACTTTACTAAAAATTATAATTTTTCCTAAGCTTTCTCAAAAAAAAGTTAAAACCCGACCCCGAGTCTGCTTGGTTCAAACTCGGGGTTCAGGCCAAATTACGTTTACCCATTCACCCACGAGCCCGAATATACAATTAGTTTCGAAATCGACCTCAATTCGAGGTAAAGATTCCATTATTATAAACCCTAATTCTACCCAAACCCTCAATCTTTACCATGAAAATTCTTGATTTTTGATTTAAATGTGATGTAAAGCATTGGGTAATTGAAAGAGTAAAGTTTAGAATTGATTACCAACAACTTGGGATGAACTTTGATGAAGAAAATCGTCCTTAGGGTTGTAGGATTCGAAAATTAAGAAGAAAAAAGGTTTTGTCCGTGTTTAAAAGGGTATTTATATAGCTGGGCAGACCTTCTATGCGTTCGCATAGGGCCTGCCACGTTCGCATAGGCTACAGGGCAGCTGGCCATCACGTTCGCGTTGGGGGGGGGGGGGGGGGGGGNAATACACTATGCGTTCGCGGGGCCTAGACCGCGTTCTCACTGAACAAAAATGACCTCCCAATAAATTACTCTGTGTGTTCGCGCCTGGGGTCATGCGAACGCATTGAACAAAATGCCTGAGCACCTACAGCAGAAAACCAGCAGAGGATTTCAAGTGTAAAACATCCTGTGGCCTATCGAAACTCCCTGAGCCCTCGGGGCTCTAAACAAAACATGCACGCAAGTCTAAAAATATTATACGGACTTGCTCGTGTGATCAAATCATGAAAATAACATGTAAAACTATGAATTAAACCTCAAAACTCCTCATTTTTCTCAAGAACACTTAAAGTTCATTATTCTCAACCGGACGTCCAATCACGTCAAATAACCTTCGTTTTTCACCAAATTCATAGTTAAAAATTAAATACTATAACAAATCTGTACCGGGCTCCGAAATCAAAATACGGGACCGATACCAATGATTTCAAACATTAATTCTTTTCTTTATTTCATTAATATTTCAACAAAATAATCTCTTTCAAAAATCAATTTCTAAGGCTTGGGACCTCATAATTCATTTCCGGGCATACGCCCAAGTCCCATATTTTACCGCGGACCTCTCGGGATCGTCGGAACACAGATCCGTGTCCGTTTACTCAAAATGTTGACCAAAGTCAACTATAATCAAATTTTAACTCTAGAAATCACTATTTATCATATTTCACATAAAAGGTTTCTAGTTTCACGCCCGGACTGTGCACGAAAATTGAGATATTTAAAATTAATCTTTTATGGCTAATAAGCCTCGAACGGAGTCTAAATTCATAGAATGACCCATTGGGTCATCACAATCATTTGCTTATTCATTTGGTTTGAGGGTAACTTAGCTCGAGGGCTAAAGCTGCACATCCCATTTAGTTTGCTTTTATTTTTCTTTACAGTCAATTTCAATACCAATTTGCATATTTTCTCAGTTTGTGCTAAGTGAAATCACGTGTTCTTAAAACTACATATAAATTCAATTGTTATCCGTTTTAGGATAAATAAAAGTCATTATTTACCTTTTAGTGAATATCTTTTGGTGTTTGATTGCAAAATAAAAATAAAAATTATTTCTTGAATTATGTTATCCTTCATTAGAAACACACCCATGGGAACAAGTTATTGTATTAGATGTTAGTGTTTAGATTCGAATTGTGGCATTTTAAGTTTACAAGGACGCCAGTGAGACTATTGGTGAAAGAGGTTAGTGAGAGAAACTTCTCCTTCTATCTAAAAACCTCTAACATATCCTTAACCAAATACATCTCCCCACTACTCTTATTCCAACCTTTGACACTGTCACTGAAATGGAAATATCCACAATCCCCTCTAAACTACCAGATATTATCAAGAAAAGTTTTGCTCAATTATTTGAGAATTCACACACTTTGTTCGAGGACAAATTAATTAGGGAAGAGGAAGGTATGGACATTATCATTGACACTACCGCCTCAATATCCAATAATATACCAACTTCCCTTCCATATATGCTCACAAAGGACATACTGGCATCCAAATAAAAAAGAATCTCCTTGTCTCAAGAAGATAGAGACCGCATGTACATACCTTGGAAATACTCAGTAACTATTAAACTACAAGGCAAACGAGTTGTACACCAAATTCTTAGAACAAAAGTCCAGGGACTGTGGAAGGTGAAAGAAAATTTCCCCTTAATTGACTTAGGAGCTGATTACTATATTTCTAAATTCTAAAAATAAGAAAGCATGTAATTAGTTCTACAAAATGGACCATGGTTCATATTTAGTCACTTTCTCTTGTGTCAAAAATGGGAACCAAACTTTGTGGCATGTAAGGCCAAACAAACCCTTACTGTTTTATGACTTTGTCTTCCTAATTTACCTATTGAATTTTATGATGGATCTATCCTTCATAAAATAGAAAACTCACTAGGTAGATTATTAAAAATTGATGCTTGTACATCAGCTACTTTAAGAGGGCGTTATTCCAGATTATGTGTGGAACTTCCAATGGACCAACCCATGGCAAAATTTATCCTTATAGAGGATCACAAACAATAAATTGAATATAAAGGTGATAAATTACTTTGCAAATCATGGAGAATGTTGGGCCACACAATAATTCGCTGCCCAACTACATTAACTTAACTGTCTCACATAGAGATCAATGGGAAGGCATCCTTAAACCACCAAGGATATCAAAAGTCACACAAGCTCAACAATGAGGATGGCTAGCACATAGTGTCGTTTCAAAAACCAAGGAGATTGCAGAAGAAATTACCAATTGAAGGCAAAGAGGCTTCTATGGAGGCATGTATAGACGCTAAAATCTTTAATGCCTCCACAGGTAAGTATATCAATACTCAAAAGTTAAAATTTGACAACAAAGATCCTTCTTCTCTATCTATTAGCCAAGGCAGTAAAAACCATGCTCAAATGCCCAATACCACCAATACCACTAAGCTTGAAAAAACATAAGGTTTTTATATAGAAAATCGCTTCTCCAAATTGTATTACGAGCCCGCTAATTTAAAAAATTCTTCACAAAATAATAACTCTTTATTAATTAATAAAAACAACTTGCATGACTCCCTTGCAAAACTTGACATGTCAAATTATGAAGCCCCTAGGGACATTACTAAACTGCCCGTTAATCCTACCACTAATACAACCTCTAGGACAAATCAATTTGACACTCTAGCAAACAACCCTACTAATTATGATATAATCAGTACTATAAAACCTACCACTAGATAACCTACCACTATAAAACCTACCACTAACAATGATCCACACTTGTCTACTAAAACCCTACATAACAACCAAATGGCGGATGACATGCAATACGTGGCGAAAGCCATTCATGCAAAATCTTTTAATCAATATTCTACGCTATACCTATCAAATTGTATGCACACAGATGCAATCATTCCCTACTCCCCAATCTCTCCTATTTTAATCTACGAAACTTCACTAAAAATGCCGAGAATTCCACTAAACAATCGGAGGAGATATCGTCTCATTAAAATCCTCTGTCACCAACGTCCCTCAAATATGGTAAACCTTCTACCACTCCCTCAACACCTCCAATAATCTATGTTCAACCTCCCATGCCACAGGATCACCACCCACTGTCCTGGATAGAACTAGGGCTAATAGGGATGGGTCTAATGTTCTATGCCACGATCAATGATCAAGAGAAGAGAGTGTGATCCTTATCAAAACTCACACTACCTAGCACAGCTAGTGGCCGAAGGTCTACAATTCGCTATGAGCAATAACATGAACCATATGTGGGTGAACATCTTGCAACCCCTAGCTCCACCACTAAATTCAAATCTAGTGCAAGAGATGAGAGCATAATGGAATCTACCCCCTCATTTCAATCATGTCCCCATACTACCCCAAAATCTAGGCTTGTATCTTCCCTTATTTCCACCAGAAGCCCTAACTGCTCTCAAGCCAATCTTGATGCAATGGGAGGCACCACAACCCCAGCCCCAGCCACAGAATCCCGACACGCAAACGCACATGGAGGAAATGAACCTCAATCCTCCAGTAGTACGAAATGTAAACAACCCAATGGAAGAAGAAATGATCGAACAAATAGACTTAGTAGGAGAATTAGTTGTGGAATTTTCAAGCCTAAACGAGGTAAAAGTCTTCCTATTCAAAGAAACTCAAGAGAAGAGGCACATCCTTGCATGTCCTCAAAACCTATACAAGTGTGCAATGGAAATTCGCCCCCACCCTCCCCACAAGATCCAACGGTAGGCAACAGGGCAATGATCCCCGTCCTATCTCTAAGGAGAAACTCAACTCCTCCCAAGGTAATGATGGAGAATGGTCACCAACCAACACACATTGTTAACATGATAAGTCCCATTAATATCATTATCTTGAATATTAGGGGGTAGGGGGGGGGGGGGAGAGGGGAGGGATAATGAAGATTTTAGGAGAAATATTAGGGAACTCATGGTGCAACACAGGCCATGCATGGTCACACTTATTGAAACTAGAATGCACACTCATGTTACTCTACTAAATGAATTTGGTTTTTCGGAGATGATTGAAGTTTCGACAGATGGCCAGGCTGGTAAGATGGTTGTTCTATGGGACCATGCCAAAGTGAATGTCCACAACTTTGTTCATAGTAATCATGAAATCCATGCAACCACTGACGTACACCCTGCTAAATTCAACTGGTTATTTTCTTCAATTTATGGTAACACTAATTCAGTTACTAGAGATCAAATGTGAAAAAATATTGAAAGCATTGCGGATAATTATAATGGGTCATGGCTAGTAGGGGTGATTTTAATGATATTTTAGAGCTAATGAGAAGTTAGGAGGTAGACCATCGAACCGTATACGTGCGTTAAACTTTGGTCTAGACTTAACTATTGTGAATTACTTGATCTTGACTATAAGGGTAGCAAATACACTTGGTCTAACCATAGATTCACCAACAATAGCCTCATTATGGAACATCTTGATAAAATTTTTGGTAATGACCAATGGATCCAAATCATCCCAAATGCTTCAATCACTCATCTACCTAACCCACTCGGATCATCATCCTTTACTCGTAACCTCATTCCTAAATAATACCACCAATTTCTAAAAGCGTTCCGTCTAGAACCTTTTTGGTGCAAACATCTCCAATTTAAAAATGTGGTAACTAATGCATGGTGTAACAACTCCTATATCATGGCTGCATCGACCTTTAAGGATAATGTCATTACTTGAAAAAATAACACTTTCGGTGACATTTTCAAAAATAAAAAAAAGTATTCTCTCTAGACTCAATGGCATACAAAATTCCACAGCTTACCACTCGAGCACCTTCCTCCAAAATCTAGAAGCAACACTAAAACATGATTACGATAATATTCTGAAAATAGAGGAAGACTACTGGAAACTTCGCTCTAGAATCAATTGGCTAAATGAGGGAGATGCCAACACAAAATTTTAAATTATGGCTACAAATAGGAAAAGAAGAAATAAAATTATTTTCTTTAAAGATGATAATAATAACTGGATTGACGACTCTGGAGCCATTTTCAATCATAGAGAAATATTAAGAATGCGTCCTTCATTTGGTATAGCATTATCCAAGGATGAGAAGTTTGTAGCAAAGGTATTACCTGGTTGCCCCATAATTCATTGAAACTCAGTATATGGAATAATCGTTGGATCCACCAATCTCCACCACTACGCCAATGCATATACGGTCCCCTAACTCAAAAAGATAATATGCTAGCCATTAAGAATATCTGGATTAATAGTCATTGGGACTTATCCAAATTATTTATGGACCTTCAACCTAATTTGATTAATATAATCAATGCTACCACTCCCAACTTAAAAAATTGTGACACCTCTATTTGGTCATTAAACACAAATGGGCTACTTACTATCAAATCTTGCTACAATCTTATAGATATTCAACCAAATATGGGAAAGGACTTCGCTTGGATTTGGGAACTGAACTGTCCTAACAAATTAAAATTCTTGGTATGGGAACTGAACTGTCCACAACAGGATTCCAACTAGAAGCTACTTAAATCACATTGGCATAAACATTGACCCTGCATGCACATTCTGTGAGGGTCATAGGGAAATCATTACTCACATTTTCATGGACTGCATAGCTATGAAGGAATTTTGTCTCCTCTTAGGCTTAGATATGGATAGCTGGAATAACACTAATAATTGGTTAACTAATATCAGCGATCAAAATTTTATTCTAAAAATGGTATCATTAGTTGGAAAGAAATGTTTCCATTTGCTATATGGACCATTTGGGTCAATAGAAACAATAACTTGTATATTAACACTATGAACAATGCCTTTTTACATTATGCTTATAAAAAAGCAGTGGAATATAAATTCCTAATTGAGAAGGAATCTATGCCGCATCAAAAAATTTCGATCGCAGTTAAATGGCTTAAACCCCCTTGTAGCTATATTAAGCTCAACATTGATGGATCCTTTAAGGAAGACACATTTCTTTGTGGCTTTGGAGGCTTCTTCAAAGACAGTAGGGGTCAATGGGTACTTGGGTTCCAAGGGTCTCTACCTGGCCTATCTTTCCTGCATGCTGAATTGATGGCACTAAAAACATGCCTACGGTTGACAAGGAACAAGGTTTCACTAACATAGAAGTGGAATCAGACTCAACAGATATCATCAATGGTAACACAATCGTTAACAATATTATTCATGATTGCAGGTTATTAATGACCATGTGAAGGTTCAAACAATCCAGCACCACTTCAGAGAGGCCAACAAGCCAGCACGCAAGCTAGCTAGAAGTGCTATTTATGAAAGCAATAACAGGGATCTCAATATTATACACTATGCCACTCTTTTTGTAACTGCTGCATTATCTAATTTACCTAGCTAAAAATATTAGCAAAGACGTCTGCACTAAGCTTGAATCCTTTAGAAATCAAAATGTCCTACGAGACATTATAAATTCTTGAATACAATTAACATTGTAATCTCTATTTTGTGATTTCTATATATATAAAAAGATCCATGCTTATCAAAAAGTAAGTTTACAAGGACAAAAAAAAAAAAAAAGATGCTCCTCTATTACACAGGAAGGAAAAGGGAAAGAACATAGTAAAAATTGAACTCACATTTGTTGTATGGCTTAACAGTACCACTAGGTTATAAACCTTAATTAAAGTTTTTATATAAGAAATTACGCTAATCATTAAGTAAATAATCTAATTATTAAGTTAATACAATCAAACTTCTCTATAACAACCTCGTTTGTTCCAAATACTTTTGGATAGGGGTATTCATGATTCGGTTTGGGTCGATTTTTCTCTAAAAGAAAACCAAACCAAGTAAGTCGATTTTTAAATGTTGCAACCAAAACAAACCAATTAAGTCGATTTTTTAGCGATTCGATTTTTGTCGATTTTTGTCGATTTTTTGATTTTTTTGGTTATTTATCGATTTTTTTCTTAAATATGAGACATACACTACCAAACACATATTCCGGCGACTACATTTTCAACATAACACTATCAAACCAATTGCTCTTTGAGAAATCTATCATTTACCATGATATATTGATGATAATTGAATAAAATAGTGATGAATAATTTAAGTACTCAATTAAATTTTTAACATGAAATAATTCTTATACTTAGTAAAAGCAAAGTACCAATCAAACTAGAATGTAAAGGCAAACAATTAGATTATTGTAATAGCAAAGAACTGGACTTCAAAATACAAATAACTAATATGTACCATAACATTTTAGAAACTTTATATAAAAATGTACATATATATAGGTGTAATAATAAATTTAAATAGCTATTTCTATAGTCGGTTTGGTTCGATTTTTTTCGGTTACTTTTTTATTAAAACCAAAATCAAACCAAATTTGATCAGTTTTTAAAATTCAAAACCAAAACCAAACCAAACCTAAAACGTATCGGTTTTTTTGGTGTTCGATTTTTCGGATTTTTGTGAATACCCCTGCTTTTGGAGTAAAAATTGCGCGGGGCACCCTATTTGGTCGCCCCCATTTAACCTATACCCGCTTTTTTAAAAGCTTTTAATTTGTACCCACTTTTTAAATAACTTCAGCTCCCTTTCCCTCGCTGAACTGAAGTTAACCAGTTAAGCTGAAATTCGCCAGTTATAAAGACAAAACTTCAGCATACGGGGCTTCCCCAGTTACAAAGACGAAACTTCAGCTCTAGAGTTGAAGTTTCCCAGTTACAAAAGTTCCCAAGTTATAAAAATAATTACAAAGACAAAATGCTGAAGTTCCTCAGTTACAAGACAACAACTTCAGCTCTAGATCTGAAGTTCGCAAGCTACTTCAGGCCCGTCTACCAGAATGCTGAAGTTTTGCGTGATTGCCTTTGCTACTTCAGCCCCGCATGCTGAAGTTATGCGCAAAAGCGAGTACGAATACAATTTTTTTATAAAGCGGATATAAGTTAAAACATGGCACAAAAAGTAGTTACGGATGCAAAAGCCCCTACTTTTGGATGTTATAGCAAGTGTTGTTATAGAGAATAGAGAACATATATTATAACATAACATAAGAATTGGTTACGAAAAAACTTGACTTTAGAGAAGTGTTTTTATATAGGGATGCTGTTATAGAGGGGTCTGACTGTACTTCGAGAAAAAGGAAATAATGCCACGTAAAATGAAAAGTAAGTCTTTTTATACCTTGTCATACAAGCAAACGAGCCGCGAAATACATAACTGTATGCTTGAAATCTTTCAGGTGACATACCAAACAATTGCAGGAGAAAAACAACATTGAATCAGCCATGTTCGGAACCTATTTGGGCAGCGGAATTATAAACAAACAAACAAGCAAACAATCATCATACAAGTGGTATAAAGATCCGCTTGTCGGAGTTGCTGGATAACTGGAGATTGAAGACCAGAACGAAGCGCGAACAACATTCACATGGAATCTTTCCCATGTTTACGCTTAGAACAGTCGATGCTTTTGCAGTTCACTGGCATTTACAGAGAGCTCAAGGCGGGACGTGGAGAGAAGAGGTAGACCTCATCAAAACTACCCCTACAGTATGAGAGAATGTGAATTAAGTTCTTGAATTCCATCATTCTAATTCTCAAGAATCTCAACAGCTTACCCGGCTTTCCCAGCAAAAGAGGGACTATAATTGTAGATGAGGTCGTCGAGCAACTTGCTAGGTGCTGGCTTGTTAGAAGATTTTCTTGCTTCACTGCAATTTTGCGAAGAAATAAACAAATAAATTAAAACAAGACACACTAGAAGCACAACAGTAATTAGAAATTGAAAGGTTCTGGAATCACTTTGGTTCACATTCCACAGGATGAGCTGCTAATTCTGCCTGTGTAAATGGGTAATTCTTATGCTTTTCTTTAATCATGTTATGCAAAAGTAGAGCAAGCATCACTGAAGAGTGAAGAGTAAGAAAAAGAATAAGTGAACATCAAATATTTGAGATTAGAACGAATTTCCTGCCTCCCTACTGTGTGCTGCGTCTGAACCAATCCCAGACGTTCCAACCCCCCCCCCCCCCCCCCCCCCCCCCCCTCTCTTCCCATACACAGATAAAAAGGGGACAAGAGAACTGAGGAAAAAAGGACAACACCTGACGAAATAGTTGGCCACATGTTGAGTTACTTGAATTGCATCCTCGGTATGTGGAATCTGTGATGAGCGCCATTCAAAAACATTTTTCTGCAATGACATACGGAACTAATGCAGTTAAATTTCAGAACTTCAGATGAAAATGGTGTCAAAGAGTTTGAATTTTTATATTATGTTCAACTATTCCCTCCAGGAAATAGCCATGCAGGCCTGTAAAAAGTCTTATCACTACTACTCATCTATGAGAACCTTACAAGTCATGTAATTATTCCTAAGGTGATTAGACCGCATAGTTTTGATTATGAAACATTGTTAGTAATGCCATTGCAGATATCAATAAATGCAGCTTAAATCATTGCTTGTCTACTAGAGCAGCTACAAAAGTGTGATAAGATATGTAATAAGGATAACATGAAAGCCACACAGAAAAAAGGGTACCAAACTCCAGGACATTAATATATGCTACCTGAGATGTTATCAGATCTAACAACAATTTCCTGTCTTTCAGACAACAGCTAAATCAGGTTTGTTTCAGATAGCAAAATAGATCAGTCAACAGTATCCAAAGACAGTACCTCAGGGTGCCACTGGAGAGCAGTTACGGGATAGCGCCGTGCTTGAGCAGTGGAGACATAGACCTGAATCAGTTATTAGCAAATCAGAAACAAAAAAGCTCAAGTAGAATCCACACTACATTCCATATCATTTGGTGATAATCTCATAGATAAACCAAAGGTGGTAAAGGAATAGAATACATCCTGTACCTTGTTCTTCTTATCTGTACTAGTCGTCAATATCCTGAAAAAAATACATAAATCTTTATTTGCTTGAAGCCTTTCTGGTGATATGCCAAACTGTAGCATAAAAAAAACAACTTTCAGCCTCATTGCAGCATTCAAAAAGTGATAAGTAAAGTTCCAAGAAAATACAGATAAAAACTGAAAGCAAAATGGAATATCTAACATAAGTAGAATCCATTCTAAGATCAACATGAATCAATCATCTTAAGCTTTTATGCTGTGATCAACTAATTATCTCTCCTCCATTACACCTCTACATAGGCTTTATGCTATGATCACTAATTATCTCTCCTCCATCACATCTCTACATAGGCTTTTATGCTGTCTTCACTTATAACTGGGAGAATGATTTGATATAAAAGTTAACCTACCAATAAGGTTCTTATGTTTAGAAGACAACCATAAGGGTAGTTTGCTGGCCTTATGAGTACGCTGCCAACATATCATCAGGAAAAAGAATTTGTCTGACATAGTTAGAAACAAAGTCAAGTTCATCTTTAAGTTAACTAATGATGCCAAATATTCGTTACGAATATAAATAATGTTGCCCCAAGAAACTGTAGTAGAGCGACAGCAGCTTGAATAAATTCTGCAGGTAATAACAGATATATGGTGGTAATCCCAAGGTAGGTCAGTTGATAACAACATGACTATTGATTTTGAAATCAGTACAGGAATCTTAGCATTTCCAACTTTTCAGAACAGATACAAGCCGATTAGACATTAAAAGGGAAACAAGTATTGTGACACTTCTAGTATAGAGAACCATTCTGGAGCAATCATGATCTCAAGAAGTACGAGCAATGGCGAAGCCAGAAAATTCAATAAGGGTGTGCTATTGAACACCCTTTACCAGTGGGCTATGCAAAGGTGTTCAAAGTCTATTTTTAATCAATAACAAGTAATATTTTGCCTTATACATAGTATAATTTTTCGGCGAAAGGTGGTCAGTTGACCACCCTTGGGCCAACATAGCTTCGTCCGTGAGTATGAGTATTTGCTTGAAGTGATCACAATCTCCAGTGATGAAGACAGAGAGAGAGAGAGAGAGAGAGAGAGAGAGAGTTAAATTTTGTACTGATAACAAATTATCTACTCCACTAAGGAAAACAGAGAGGAGAGAGAAAGTAAATCTCTTACTGATTGCAAATTAATTACAAAAATGGCAGTGTGACAAAAGGAAAAAAGAAACCTATCATGTGAAGCGTACATGATGATTTTGCATCACAAGGCAATCTGTACTCATCTTCTTTATCAACACAGGGGGGAACCTGCAGGAAACAGTTGATAGCCAATTGTCTATCATCAAAATTAGAATTACCATAGATCTCTTCACATATTATAAAACTGCATTTTGACATAGTTGTTAAGAAAACATTAACGTATAATTTACATGAATGACTATATATATTGCTTTAGTTATTTGCAAATTTGAGTTGTGACAGTTCATTCAATATAAACATAAAATATCTTACAGGCAGTAGCAGCCAAACTGCAGGCAGAACAATAGAATAACAATGTCAAAATATGCTACATGGACTCGGTTATGGATAAGTACCCCATATGTGTGTCTAAATATGCAGTATGATTAAGGGCAATTTCTTGTTAATCTATAGTGCTTTTTAATAAATAGCAGTAACTATTCACACGCATATCAGACCAGTTTGAATACCACTAGGGAATCAGTCTTACAACCACCATCAATTGTTTGCTTCGTAACCATTGGAGAAACATAGGGAAAGAACAATGTACACTTCTTGCGGATCAGACTGAAATGCCAGGTTTCAATCTTGGTTGCCATGTTTGTTTTATCTGATAATTACATGTTTGTTTTATCTAATAATTAGTAATTACTACCATAGCAAAAAACAAAGGACATTACAAACCCTTATAATTTTAAAAGTTTGAAGTATACACACTATTTGTCTTGTTTCCTATCAATCAGGCACCTATTAAAGATTTAGCCACTAAAGCCTTTAGAATAAGGGTAACTGGGATTTTCCCAAGTGGGATAAAAATGGAGGAAAGAGGGAAAAAGAGAAGGGAAAAATGGAATAATAGAGAACATGAAAGAATTTTAGAGAGAAATTTATACCTTCCAAAAACTGTTCTTTCCAATTTTGTATTTTCCATGAATTGTACTGTAGAGGCTTGATTTGCTGCACTGAATTCCTCAAGAATGTTATTGTCCTATTACAGCCAAAGAAACTACTTAAAATCAACCCATGAAAACAAAACTCGAGTAAAGTATTGGGATGAGCTGTTTGGTTCATGCACAGTAACGGGGAAATACAACTCCACAACACTATTTAAGAAAGCGGGAATTTATCTCTCACATATTGTATTTTGGTCATGGTTGCTTCAGAAAAATATACTAGCTTAGATGTCAAGTACTGTGCAATTTTAGGTTCAGAAGTAATTACACAATATCAGTAAGGCACGAGATTATATTTAAGTACAGTTAAGTAAAATATCAATTGTGATATTAGGCTTTTAATCTTTTATAAAAATAAATTAGACCTCATTACACAAAAGAAAACCAGAAAGAAAAGAAAATAAAACATCCAACCAACTACAATATATAATTCAATATTGATTACTGATCTAATCCGAATTAACAAATTGATTCCTCATCAAGGTATTATCCAATACAGTTAGTTTACTGCAAGCCTGCCATGGAGTCTTACCCAAAAATACTACTATACTTTATTGGATAAACTTGCATACGTACAAGAAAAATAAAGCATTTTCATAACCTGTTCATAAATATTTGAGTTTTTGGATCTTAAGAAAGCCACAAGTACTAGGAGGTTAAAAATTGTCCGACATGTATAGTAAAACTCTTCCTTACTTCCCATAGAAATCATATTCCTCATTAGAGTTAATTTGCTTGTCCAAATACTATCACAAGTGTCCATGCCACCAATTATGTTGAGTTAAACAGTTCAGACTTCTCAATTTAAGTGCCTTCTGATAAAGTTAAACCATCTCTATCTTCCCGTAGGCCTTCATTACCTTGGAGATGATCATTGTTAAAAGTTCAAAACCCAAGCAGATGGCAAGAAGAGGGAAATGCTCACCCGCATCATTCTTCTCCAAGACTTTCTGCAATATCAGGAAATTCATCAATTGTTTATAACAAACAACTTCGGACATGCTTAAACAAAAAAACAACTCTTCAGAAGATGATTATTAGCAGAATATGTCTTGGCATTAAACTAAACAAACAAACAATAAAAAGGGAAGATTTCCTATTCGAAGTATAAAATAGGGAATTTGTTCATGCCAAGATTATTTTCCAGATTCCAAGCTGGTTCACCAATCACATGCAGGGGATTTTACACGTGCAGAAAAATGCAGCAGTGGTAGCATGACTAGACACAAGTGTACCAATAGGAGAGAGTCACCTGGAATATTCCTTTGACAACCTCAAAGTAGAGACCATCCTTGACCCGTCCTCCAGTGAAGATAACGCCATTGACTAGATTAAGTTTCTGCATGAAGATATGCAATTAATTTGTCAAACTGCAAATGCCAAAATGACAGATTATAACATGCATTTTCAAGTCTTTATGATAGCACAGTAGTGTACGAGACATCTTCATGCTAATATATATACAACCAGCACTTAAATACACACAGTAAAACACTTGTAAAGGTGAAAAAATGGAAGAAACTGAAGGCAATCTTGCAATTTACATACCCATCAAAAGAGCAGCAACTGAAGCTAAAATAAGGAACTAAGTGGTTTTGGGAACTTGTGAAAAGACCAATCAGTCAATCAACCAACTATGGCTCAATCTCATACTACTTGAGATCGGCTATATGAATCTCCTGTATACACTCCCTCCATTCAGACATTTCATACTAAATACTGATGCTCAGATGATTCATCATAGTTAAGCTGTTTTTAGTTAGCTGCAACCCTCCTTATTATCTGTAAACTTGTGAAAGACCAATCTGTCAAACATTCAACTCTGTCTCAGTCCAAACTAGTTGAATCAGCTATAAGGATCTTTGTTTATTCACCGTAGTTAAGACTGTATTTACGTTGGTTATGATCCACCTAATTAATCTGCTAACTCTTGAAAGATCAATCAGTCAACCAATATACTACAGCTCAACTAAAACTAGTTAAGTCAACTCCATGAATCATTTGTATCCATTCCCTCCATTCAAACCCATTTCATACTGGATGCAGATGTTCAAATGGTTCATCATAGATAGAGTATTTTTACTTGGCTGCAACTTCCTTTGCTCCCTCCTTTCCAAAGAGAATGACACTGTTTCTTTATTAGTCCGTTCAACATTTTCTAAATGTGGAAACTATTTAACTTGAAATCCGCATTTTACTCTCAATGACAAGCTTTTATAGTCACACAAATGATATGGCATATTTAAGACCATTTCCCTCCATTCAGAATTATTTCATACTAGATGCAGATGTTCAAACGGTTCTTCATACTTCATAGTTAGAGTATTTTTACTTGGCTGCAACTTCCTTTGCTCCTTCCTTTCCAAAGAGAATTATACTATTTCTTTATTAGTCTGTCCCCCAAAAAAATAACATTTTCTAAATTTGGAAGCAATTTAACTTGAACTCCGTATTTTACTCTCAATGACAAGTTTTTATAGTCACATTAAATGATATGGCATATTTAAGACCACAAGTTTCAAAAGTCTTATAACCACACAAATGTTATGGCATATTTAAGACCGCAAATTTCAAAAGTCCTACTCCCTCCATCACTTTGTTTGTCATAATTTCGGTCGACGCGAAATTTAAGAAAGAAAGGAAATACTTTTAAAACGTGTAGTCTTAAATATACCATAACATTTATGTGGTTATAAGACTTTTGAAACTTGTGATCTTAAACATGTCATAACATTTATATAGCTATAGAAGCTTCTCATGAAGTAAATATAAGAATGTATCTTTCTTTTGGAACAAGCTAATAAGGAAATAGTGCCAAACAAAGTGAAACAGAGTGAGTACTTTCTTTCTTAAACTACGTGTCTTGTCAAACTAACCCATGTAAATTGAAAAGGAGGGAGTAATTTAAAATTAGACAAATAAAAAGGACCAATGACCCAATCAATCAACTACTCCTAATCCCAAACTTGTTATGAACACCTATACAAATCCTCAGTACCTGATGGTAGGCTAGAAATCCGTGTTTTACCCGTAGTTTGCACTCTAATTGCTGCATTTTACGTGTATTTGAGCTTAAATGATAGTGAATTACACTTATTACGTGTTTTATGCCTTCGAGTTAAAAAGTTAATTTGGAGCTAAATCGAACAAGTTGGAGCCTTGAAGTCTGAGTAGAAACCCAAAAAATTTAAGTCGGGATCACGTTCGGAGGTCGAGGACCAAGTCCGGATGTTTAAAAAGTTAATTTGGAGCTAAATCGAACAAATTGGAGCCTTGAAGTTCGAGTAGAAGCCCAAAAAAATTAAGTCGGGATTACGTTCGGGGGTCGTGGACCAAGTTCGGATGTCAAAAAGTGGAAGAAACGATTTACTCTGAGAAAAACATTGTCACGCCGCATGGCGCGGCGCGCCCGTGTAAAAATGGTTGCCTGTTAGAATTGAACTCTCTGAATATCCTCACAAGTGCGCCGCGCCATGCGGCGCGGGGCGTGGGGCGCCTGTACAAGTTTCTTAGAGTTATTTCCTGTTTCGGCTAAGAAATGGTAGTTTCGTCCGGGCTCGTTCCTAGAGGGTATTAATACACCAAAAATATGTTTTTGAAGGGACTTTTGACCTATAAAAGATTGGAGAAGCAACTAAGGCAAGAAGACACAAGAATTCGTCAAGATTTCAACCGACGATTGGTGCAATACAGAAGTTTGTATCGCATCATTAGCATTGATGTTTTTTATGTTTTTAAACCTTACTGAGCTGACTTTTTTCATTGCTATGGAGTAATTTTCATTAGGGTGTTGACATATACGGTGTTTTGATAACTTGATTAGGGATTCGATTTTTGATAATTATTGGAATTAATTGATAGAGTTTTAATTCCTATTGTGAAGTTATTTTTTATTTTGCTTAATCGAAAGAGAAACTTGATATTGAATTTCTTTACATCTTATGCAATAGTTTAAATTCGTGATTCAAATAGGTAATCGAAAGAGCCTATTGAATTGTTAATCGAACTACAAAATAGGAAAATATTTGTGAGTAGTTACCCTTTAGATCATAACCATCATTTTATTCGTTTGCAATTGTTTATCGTGCTTCAATTGGATTAATTACCGAATTTAATGTTTTATTGGAGGAGGAACAATAACTTCAAGTGTAATCTGATTGTCTATTGAATTTGTGAGAATCAACAGTAAAGAATTGGATCCCGAGTCAATTATCTTGCACCTGTCTAGTCAATTACCCTTATTTCTCTCATTGATATTTCTTTGGCTCGTCTGCTGTCTTTTGTGATAACTTGTTAATCGCTTAACTTTTAGTAGTTAATCGTAGTGGATAATCATAAACTCAAGTGTTAATTTCCTGGATAGTAATTAACCAAAGATTATTCGAACACTGTTTAAATCCAATCCCTTTGGAGAAGATAATTAAACTACTACTATCTTTGACTAGCGAGCAATAATTTTGTGTTGTGTTTTGCGCTCGTCAGTACCGATTCCCTCTATGCAGACCCATTTAGTACTAGATGCCTATGTGTAAAACTAATCATCTCACCTAAAAGCTTAAGCTGTAAACATTAGTATTTACTTAATTAAGTATTACACGCCCTCACGCGTAGGCCTAGCTCTTTTTAATGAGCCAAGCACGTGGACATTCTTTTGGGAAAAATACGGAAAAATACAAAATTGGCAGGTCGGTTGAAGCTAATTGCATCCATTAGCCAAAGAGTATATCAAATATGTATATTAATATGTATATAATATGCACATATATACAAAAGATATGTATTTTATCAGCTATTATTTTTTGAGCAGCTAAAAATATACATTTATCATTTCTTTTTGATAGTTGGGTGAAGTGGCGGACCCAAGTGGTGGCTAGTTGAACCCGCTTCACCAAAAAATAATATTGTGTATATGTATAAATTAGGATTAAAGTTGTGTAAATTTTGTATAAATATTTATTTGAACCCACTTGACAACTACTATTTTACTACTAAAGTTATATACTTCTAATATTGAACCCGCTCATACAAAATCCTGGTCCGCCACGGGTTGGGTGGGGTCATAAAAAGCAGATTTATATTAACGAAATAACGTACTCATTGATAAAATCAAAATTTCCAAACATACGAAGAAAAGCTGAACTAAAGGAAGGGAAAAAAGTTATTTACTTGATTGAGAATTTCAGGAGGTTCAGTATAAATAAGAGGAATAACTCTAGCACCAGCCATTTCAGCAAACTTGACGTATGAAGCTGCGATGTAGGAGACATCAGTGCCGTTATTGAGCCGCCCCGAAGCGCCGTCGCCGGGATGACTAACAATTCCGATGACCGGCCGGTAGTTAAGTGTCGGGTCGGGCCCAGTACAGCTAGGGAGATTCAATTGTGACTCGATTAGCTGCTGGGGTTTTACAGTAGCCATTAATTGGATGAGAGTTGTGAAAAACGAAATCCATAAGTAGGTCGCCATTTGGATTGATAACAGTATGATAAATTGAATGATGTGATTTAGGAGGAGAATTTGGTTTTCTCCTCCCCAAAGGACTCTGGTCTTTGAGTATTGAATACGAAATTTCCGATGATAAAATGCAGGGCAAAAGGTCCACATTTTTCTCTCTAAATAAACTACTTTCCAGCTAAATTTATTGTATCATTGTTATTTTAAATACAGTATTTATTTTAATTGTTGCTTAAATTTTATTCTAGCATATTTTTAAATCTGTCGTTTAATAACAATAAAAAGTACTACGTTATGGAACGAGTGATTTGATGTGGTTACGTGTTTCTTTTTTTCCCTCTCATCTTGCTCTTTTTATTATTAAATAATCATATTTTATTATTTACTCTATCTTTTTATATAATAATTTAACCTTGTATCTTACCTTTTCTAATGTTGCTATTTTATTCTTCATATTATTGGTGCATGACATCATGAAACGAAATCAAACTGTACAATCTTTTCAAATACTGTATACATCAAGACGATACAATACAATACTGTATACGATCAAAATCAAGTATGCCCGATTTCATGGGCTCGAAGAGTCGTTTCGAGCCCGAGATCAGAATGGACCATGCTTGAGCCCGATGGATCAAGCTCGAGCCTGATGGCGGAGTGCAAGGTTCAAAGATCGGAGTACACGATGAATACCGAGGTCGGGTATGACCAATCCCGAGATAATGCCGTTATGGATTTGTAACAGAAAGAGCAAGATTCCCGCAATGGCCCAAAGATCAAAGCGTAAATTCCGGAATAGATTTGTACGAATTCGTACTAGGCGGTTAGACAGATGTACAATTAGATTCCTTACTGAAAACAGAAATGTACCTTATTTAGGACTCCCCTATTATATAAAGGGGAGCTAATTCATTTGTAAAATGACGAATCATTGGTAAAGAATATATACACTTACTTTCTTGCTCTTTACTCATCAGAATTGTCTTTCAACTTTGTTGTTCTTACTTTACTGTTCTCATTAGTATACCTCGAGGTCATCATAGCTCGAGGTCAGGACTTGCTCGCACACCGGATTGATTTAGTTTACTCTTTTAATTTATACGTTTGTTTTCTTGGTTATCAATTGGTATTGGATCGAATCACGTATCTTTAAGAACACAAAACAAATTTAATTGTTACTCGAATTTTCGGGGTAAACAGTTTGGTGCCCGCTGTGGGGCCTAAAGATAATAAGTGATTGTTTCAGTGCTGATTTTGATAACACACATTATTTTTACACTTGTTCTTGTCAAGAATTTTTTGTTTTCAGGTTAAAACATCTCAAACTCACAAAGCGCACCCGTACACAGCAATGTAGTCTTGGATTTCATGGGGAAACTGATAATGTAGTTGCTCCAGGAGCCGGTGTACCACCGCTTAACCCTGGGGAAGTGCCGATTGCAGAACCAGTCGATGTTAGTTTGCACATTGCTTTGAATGCGGACTTAGGCGCAGACCTCGGAGGAAGTGTACGCAGGGAAGCCCGACCTAGTGGACAAGGAACACAAGGTGTAAGAGATGGGGGAGTTAGTCTCCAGGTAATATTCGAGATGCTACAAGCTCAGCAGGTTGCTATTACTCAGCTACAAAGTCAACATAAAACTCCGAGTGTGGTCGAACCAGAAATCACTCGTTGTACCGAGTCGGTGCAAGAAAGGTCGAACGGTAACGAATCATGGACTGACCCTACAATCATGAAAATGCTCGAAGAGCTCACAAAAGAATCGAGTTGGGAGAAAAGAAGATAGAAGATAATGACAAAAAGGTGAAGACATACAATTCCCGAGTTGATCAGATGCCTGGGGAACCCCCGATCTTAAAAGGCTTAGATTCAAAAAAGTTCGTGCAGAAGCCTTTTCCTCAAAGTGCGGCCCCGAAGCCCATTTCAAAGAAGTTCCGCATGCCGGATATACCTAAATACAGCGGGACCACTGATCTTAACGAACATATCACTACGTACATGTGCAGGATAAAAGGGAATGACTTGGAAGACGATGAGATCGAGTCCGTCTTGTTGAAAGTATTTGGGGAAACTCTATCAAAGGGAGCAATGATTTGGTATCACAACTTGCGACCGAACTCCATTGACTCATTTTCCATGTTAGTTGATTCTTTTGTGAAGGCGCACGCCGGGGTCATAAAAGTTGCAACGAGAAAATCAGATGTTTCCAAGATAAGACAAAGGGACAATGAGATGCTGACGGAGTTCGTGTCCCGATTTCAAATGGAGCGAATTGAGTTACCACTAGTTACGGATGATTGGGCCATTCAAGATTTCACACAAGGGTTGAACGAGCGAAGTCATCACGACAGTTGAAGCAAAATCTGATCGAATATCCTGCTGTTACATGGGCAGACGCACATAATCGTTATCAATCAAAGATCAGGGTCGAGGATGACCAGCTGGGAGCCCCCTCAGGGTTAGTTCACCCAAGCAGATTGGCAGTAAAAGCCTCGAGGGATACCGACAGGAAATCGAGTTCAAACAGAGAGCGATATCAACCATATGTCATAGATCGAAGAAACAACACTTCGGGACGCAACCTTCCCCGGAATGATCGAAGAAATGATCGAGGGAAGGATCCTCGAGGACTTATGAGTAAGAATGGTTTTGATAAACATACCGATCACGCAGAAGCGCCTCAATTTTTGGAGTATAATTTCAGTGTCGATGCATCGCGGATTATATCGACTATCGGGAGAATCAAAGACACTAGGTTGCCTAGACCTATACAAACCGATCCTTCTAAAAGAAACCCAAAATTGATGTGTAAATATCATGGTACACATGGTCATAGGACTGAAGATTGTAGACAGTTGAGGGAAGACGTAGCTCGATTGTTCAATGAGGGTCATCTTCGAGAGTTTCTCAATGATCGGACTAAGAATCACTTCAGGGAAAGAGACGCCAACAGAAAGCACGAGCAAGAAGAACCTCATCATGTTATCCACATGATCGTCGGTAGGGTCGACATCCCACAAGGACCTGTCTTCAAACAGACCAAAGTATCAATTATGAGGGAAAAATGGACCCGTGACTACATGCCCGAAGGCACCCTTACATTCAAAGACGAGGAGACAAAAGGCCTCTCTCAGCCGCACAATGATGCCCTGGTAATTTTCTATTTTACTAAATACAAGTCAAGTTAAACGTGCTATTGTGGATCCAGGTAGCTCGGCAAACATAATCAGGTCGAGGGTCGTAGAGCAGCTCGGACTGCTAGATCAAATTGTACCTGCATCTCGAGTCCTGAACGACTTTAACATGGCTAGTGAAACAATAAAGGGAGAGATAATCCTACCAGTGAAAGTAGCAGGGACCATCCAAGACACAAAATTTCATTTCATCGAAGGTGACATGAGGTACAATGCATTGCTCGGAAGGCCATAAATACATAACATGAGGGCGGTACCATCGATCCTTCACCAAATGTTAAAATTCCCAACAATAGATGGTGTGAAAACAGTTTACGGGGAACAACACGCAGCAAAGGAGATGTTTGCACTCGATGAGGTGACGCTGGTATCAGCACTTTCGACCTCGAAAAAATCGAGCACCAAAGATAAGCAAACGGCCAAATAGCAATCACTGTCCCCAGCCTCGACCGAATCGGAGAAACAGGTAATTGAAGAAGAAGCTGAGGACTTTCTTACTCCTCGAACTTTCATTTTTCCCGAAGAATCAGATGCAGCCAAGTTAACGGTCGAGGAGCTGGAACAGATGATACTAATCGAGCATCTACCCGAACGAAAGGTATACCTGGGAACGAGGCTAACCCCTAAACTCAGGAAAAAACTCATTCAATTTCTTATCAATAATATGGATTGTTTTTCTTGGTCCCACTTAGATATGACAGTGATCCCACCGGAAATAACAACACCGCCTAAGCCTCGATCCCATATTCAAACCGGTGAAGCAAAAAGAAGGCCCCAGTCGGAGGTGAAACATGCATTTGTGAAGGACGAGGTAACTAAACTTCTTAAAATAGGGTCCATTCGGGAGGTAAAGTACCCCGAACGGTTAGCCAATGTAGTTGTAGTCCCTAAAAAGGGAACAAGATTAGAATGTGCGTAGATTACAAGGATTTGAGCAAGGCATGCCCTAAAGACTCTTTTCCATTGCCTAACATCGATCGCATGATCGACGCTACGATTGTTTCTCGACGCTTATTCCGGGTACAATCAAATTCAGATGAACCCGGAGGACCAGGAGAAGACCTCGTTTATCACTAAATATGGAACTTATTGTTACAATGTAATGCCCTTCGAGCTAAAAAATGCAGGAGCTACGTACCAACGCTTAGTTAATAAAATGTTCGAGAGACAGATAGGTAAATCAATGAAAGTTTACATTGACAATATGTTAGTTAAGTCCCTGCACGCAGAGGACCTTTTAACTCATTTGCAGTAAACATTTGAAATCTTGAAAAAGTACAACATGAAGCTCAACCCAGAAAAATGTGCCTTCGGGGTCGGGTCGGGCAAGTTTCTCGGTTTCATGGTGTCAAACAAGGGGATCATGATCAACCACGACAAAATTAAAGCCATCAAATACATCACCGTTGTGGATAGCGTAAAATCCGTACAAAGGCTAAATGGACGGATATCTGCTTTGGGCTGATTCATCTCGAGGTCGTCCGATCGGAGTCACAAGTTCTTCTTCTTACTCAAAAAGAAAAATGATTTCGCATGGACCCCGGAATGTCAACAAGCACTTGAGGGATTAAAGTTGTACTTATCGAGCCCGCCTCTGCTCCACACCCCAAGGGCAGATGAGAAGCTATACTTATACTTGGTTATGTCCGAAATAGCAGTAAGTGGCGTACTAGTTCGAGAAGAGCAAGGTACATAGTTTCCTGTTTACTATGTAAGTCAAACCTTAGGAGATGCTGAAACTAGGTATCCACACCTAGAGAAGTTGGCACTTGCATTAATAAGCGCATCTAGAAAATTGAAGCCATACTTCCAGTGTCACCCCATATGTGTGTTAACCACGTATCCTCTCAGAAATGTTTTGCAGAAGCCCGAGTTATCGGGCCGGTTGGCCAAATGGGCCATCTAACTTGACGGGTAAGATATCGAATATCAACCCCGAACGGCCATCAAGTATCAAATCTTAGCTGACTTCGTGGCCGATTTTATGCCAGCCCTCGTACCGAAGTGGAGAAGTAACTTCTACTAAAATCGGGTACATCATTGGGGTATGGAACCTCTTCATCGACGGAGCCTCGAAGGTGAAAGGGTCCGGGCTCGGCCATTGTTTTAAAACCGCCTACAGGTAGAACTATTAGACAATCTATCGAAACTCCTAGGTTGACTAATAGTGAGGCCGAGTACGAGGACATGATTGCAGGTCTCGAATTAGCTAAAATCCTGGGGGCGGAGGTCATTGAAGCCAAGTGTGACTCTCTTTTGGTGGTGAACCAAGTGAACAAAAGCTTCGAGGTTCGGGAAGATAGGATGCAAAGGTATTTGGACAAGTTACAGGTGGCATTGCACCGCTTCAAGGAGTGGACCCTAGATCACGTTCCTTGAGAACAAAACAGTGAGGCCGATGCACTTGCAAATTTGGGATCATTGGTCGAAGAAGACGATATAGTCCCAGGAACTGTTGTTCAATTATCGAGATCTATGGTCGAGGAGGGTCATGCCAAGATAAAATCTACAAGCTTGACTTGGGATTGGAGGAATAAATATGTTTAATATTTAAAGCACAGAAATCTCCCTTTGGACCCTAAAGAGTCGAGAGCCCGACGAGCTAAAGCAGCCCGATTCATACTGGATGAAGATGGAACGTTGTACAAGAGGACTTTCGATGGACCATTGGCAGTATGCTTACGGATAGGGAACACCGATTATGTTCTGCGAGAAATCCACGAAGGTACTTGTGGGAACCACTCCGGCGTTGACTCTTTGATTCAAAAAATTATTAGAGCTAGGTACTGATGCGAGGCTAGAATTCATGGTTTAATATGTTATATGCCTTACATTTTATGTGCGTTAATGATAAAAACACACTTTTTATGTGCTTAATGGAGTTTATTTCATGTGTAGGTGAAGTGGAGATGGAAACAGAGCTAAAGGGATGCAAATACGTCGAAAATACGTTTAAGGGTCGAAGAGGAAACACCCGGGCGATAGCCGGGCGTTTGGCCCCTAAAGCCGGCAGCCCCTGGCATTAGGGGGGCGTTTGGCCCCTAAAGCCAGGCAGCCCCTGGCGTTAGGGGGGCGTTAGAGCCCAAACGCCAGGCCTGCCCTGGCCTTAAGAGGGCGTTTGAGCCCAAACGCCCGGGGTCCCAAGTTCGGTCAATTCCGAGTTTTGACGAGTTTAAGTGTTTCCCGGTTGGAATAGAAGTCTCCTACACGTTTAGGGTTCGTCCTAAACATATAATAGGCCCCGTAAACACAACTTGAAGGGAGAATTTGAAGGATTCAAGGATTAAAAGAGAGAAAACCATTGAAGTGACAAAACATTGATTTTTACATCTTTTATTCAT